>SRPY01000457.1:0-26419 GCA_018360145.1 Claviceps africana | reverse complement strand
TATTTATTTATTTATTTATTTATTTATTTATTTATTTATTTACTTTAGGGGGCATAGAGCCCTTAGCTAGTACCTTATCTTAGTGACCTATATAGGAAAAACCCTAGAATAAAGGGGAAAACCTATATATAATAATAGATATAGGTATTAAAGGGGCTTAATTTAGGCCTTAAGCAGTGTTTATTATAAAAATTAATATATTACTAGTTAAGCTTTAACTATAGTTATTAAAAGGAGTTTAATAAAAGGTATAGGTAGTTTATATAAAAAGGTATATAAAAATATATTAAATTTAAGGGAGGGGAGCGAGGACTTTATAGTTCTATATTAAGCTTTATTTAAAGCTAAGCTGAGTTACTAAAAGGGGCGTAGTGTATTAGCTATATACTATAGAATATAAAGTAATATAAAAAAGCGCAGAAGGTTATAGAAGGTTATAGGTTATAATATAGCTACACTACTAATTTAAAGGCATATTAATTATTAAATTAAGTAATTATTATACACTAAATTATTAGGAGTTATTAATTTAATAGGTATTAAATATAGAACTAAGTTAAGCCTTAATAATAGATAGTATAGGTATAGTGTAGTAATAAAATAGTAGTTATTAATTACTTAAATAGGTTTAGTATATTAATAAATAATTTAATAAATAATTTAAGGCGCTACTCCTTTTTTATAAGTAAAGGGGACCCTTTTAAAGGTTTTTTCTCTTTTTCTTTCTTCTTCTTTTTATACTTAATTAAAAAAAATTATAAATATCCCTTTCCTTTTTAAAATTTAGTATAGGGCTATTTTAATCCTTATATTAAAGCTAGTTTAAACCTTTAGTATTATACTAATCCTAAATAGTAAAGAAAATAGCTAATTAATTAAAAGTTAAAGGCCCTTTAATAAGTATTTAGTTCCCTTTTATACTTATTTAAGCTTTAACTCTAACCTATATAAGGTATAAAGTAGGTATTTCTATACTCCCTTTACCTTACTAAGATAAAAGATTTTAATATTTATTACTATAATTAATTTAATAGGTATTTAATATAGATTTACAGTAAAGCTACTATAGCTAATTTAAATTTTAAGTATTAGTTTAAACTATTTTAAATATATATAGTTTAATAAGTTATACTTAATAAGTTTAAGGTTTAAAGTAAGGCTAAATTAAATATTAATTAAAGTAAGCTTTATTTAATATAGTAATAGTTTATAATATAATATAGAAAGTTATAAACTTTTAAGCTTAATATAACTTAAGTAATTCTATAGTATTTAATATAAGTTTAATTTAATCTCTTAGTAAAGGTATATTAGTAACTAATATTATATAGTGTAATTTATATAAAGTTATTTAGTAAATTGCTAAGCGCTTTATTAATATTAAGTTAGCTTTAATATAATGTTTAAGTTAAGGCTTTATTATAATTATTAGCTATAATAGTATTTTTAAGTGTAAAATATTAGTTTATATAAATTAAATTATTTATTTATTAAAGTAATAAAATAACCTAATAAAATAGTCTTTAATAAAAGTAAATAAAGCTTATATTAGCTTTAAAGTAATAATAAAAGGGTTTAAAGATAAAGAGAGGGAAAATAATAATAATAATAATAAAGTAAAGGGAAGAGAGATTTAAAAAAAAGGCTATAGTAGGAGAGATATTAAGATATATAGGCGGCCCTATAGCTAGCTTTATAGCTAATAAGTTTAGGTTTTTTTATTTTTTTTATTTTATTTTTTTTATTTTTTTTTCTCTTTTTTTTTTATTATTATTTTTTTTATTTATTTTTTTTCTTTTCTTTTATTTTTTTTATAAATAAAATAAAATAATTTAAAGCCTAATTTAGTTATATATTAATATTTATATAAATACTAAAGTATAATATATTAGTAGTTTAAAGTAGTAAAAATAAAGTAATAAAGGGGCCTATATTAAGTCTATATTAAAGATTAAAAGGTATTATTATTTATTACTATTTCTTTTATAAAGTAAAGGTAAGTTAAAAGTATAAAAAGTAATTAATTTTAAAGAGCTACTTTACTAAGTATTATATAAAGCTAAATTAATTAAAAGTAATATAAATTTCCTTTAAGTTTTAAATTAAATTTACTTTAAACCTTAAAAGGTAAAGATAGTTATATTTAAAATATTAAAGAATAAAGTAATAAATATCTTTATAGTTACTTTAATAATAATATATTAATAAGTTTATATTAAAAATATAGTAAAAGTAAAGGAAGGAGTTAAAGTTAATTTTTTTAATATAAAGCTAAATTAAAGTTAATAATTTAAACTTAATAAAATAATAATAAAGTTAAAGTACCTTTTTTTTAAAGTAAAAGTTTAAGTTTTATTTAACTATAATAAAGTACTAACTTAAATATTAATAAACTATTAAAGTTTATTTTTAAAGCTATTGCTTTTTTTAATTTAATTTTAATATTTTAAATATAAAGAATATAGTAGGGTTTAATAAAGGCTAAGTTAAAAGTAATATATAATTAATATAAGGTTATTTTTTATATTAAATATTATATTAAAGGTAAATTATTATTAAAGTATAGGCTATTTAGATTTTATTAGCTATTTTATTTACTTTAATTTTATTATAAAATTATTAAATTTAATAGTTAAAGTATAGATTTAAAGAGGGGATTATTACTTTAGTTTTAATTAAAAACTATAGTATAGTTTTATAAATATTAATAATAGTATAAAAGTATTAAGTTTACTTTATAGTAAAGGCTTTAATAATACCTTTAGCTATATCTCTATATTTAATTAAGGTATAATATAAGCTTATACTATAGCTAATAAAGCTTTAAATAACTTAAGTATAAAGGAGTTTAAATTTATATAGTAAGTACCTTTAAATAAATATAAAAAGTATAGTAAAAATAAGTTATTACTATATTAGTTTTATAGTAAGCTTAAGTTAATAAACTTTTTATTAAAGTTTATAATAAATTTAAATATTAAAGAAATAAACTAACTATATTAGCTAAACTATTATAGTTTTAAGTTAAATTAATATTATTATTAGCTATCTTTTTTTATTAAAGTAAATAAGTTTACTTTTTTATAAATAAAACTTAAGGCTTAATTTATAGAATTATTTTTAATAAACTATTTAAATAGTTTTAAATTAAGCTTAGGTCTCCTTTATTATATAGTTATGTATTAAAATATTAATATTATTAAAAAAGCTAAGTATTAATATAAAGTTAACTATTATAAATTTAATATAAAGTAAAGTAATATAAAGGAAAAAGAGAATTAAGGATATAAAGGACCTTTAAAGGACCTTTATAAATACTATATAAAGGGCTATTATTTAGCTATTAAATATAAAGTAAGCTTTATATAATATAATAAAGGCTTAGGTTTAGTATACTATTTATATAAAGAAATTAATAAAGACTATTATATAGGTAAGTTTTATATAATATACTATATTAAAGGTAGCTAAAATATTAAGCTAAAAAGTAATATAATACTGCTATAGTACTATACTATATATATAGCTTTTATTGAAATAGTAAGGGCTACCTTTATAAAATAATTAATATAATTATTAATTTAAAGCTTTAAAAAAGCGCTACTCTCCTTAGCTATATAAATAATTTACACTATTACTACTACTTTTAATACCTTATTTATAATATTAAAAAGGGAGATTAATTTTTATATATTAATATACTTTTTTTTTTAAGTAATGTTTTTAGTTTATAAAGAACTATAACTTTAGCCTTTTAAAATAAAGTTAAGTAGTGCTTAATATAGTAGTATATATTAAATAAATTAAAGAGAATATTAATAAATAGTTTATTATAGGCTTTAAAGAACTCTATTTAAAGCTTATTAAGTCTAAAGGCTTTTTAGCTAATTAGTCCTTTAATTATATTATATATCTTGAAGGCTATAAAGTAGTCTTTCTTTAAAAATATAGTAAAGTTAAATTAAAGGCTAAGGTTAATTAATATATTATTTATATAAGTAGTTAAAGTAAAAAAGAATCTATTAAAAAATACCTCTACTTTATTATAATAAAAGGTAGCTAAAGGTATACTATTATTACTATAGTAAAGGGCTAGAACTTAAATAGTTTTAAGTAGTAGGTTACTATAAAGTTAAGCTTATTATTTTAGTTTTTAAAGATTACTCTTTCTAGCTATTATATCTACTACTATATAGCATTAAAAGCTATGTTATTCTTTATAAATAACTTATTCTTAATTTAAAGCTATATTAATAGTAGCTTATTAGCTTACTTTAATATAATAATATTACTAAAGTCTTTAGGTATATTTTATATTTATTTATTTATTTACTCTAGGGGGCATAGAGCCCTTAGCTAGTACCTTATTTTAGTAACCTATATAGAAAAAACCTTAAAATAGAGGGGAAAACCTATATATAGTAGTAGATATAAGTACTAAAGGGGCTTAAGTTAAGCCTTAAGTAATGCTTATTATAAAAATTAATACACTATTAACTAAGCTTTAACTATAATTATTAAAAAAAGTTTAATAAAAGGTATTAATAGTGTGTGTAAAAAGGTATGTAAAAATGCATTAAATTTAAGGGGGGGAGCGAGGACTTTATAGTTCTATATTAGGCTTTATTTAAGGCTAAGCTAAGTTACTAAAAAGGGCACAGTGTGCTAGCTACGCGCTATAGAACGCGAGGCAATGTAGAAGGGCGTAGAAGGTTATAGAAGGTTATAGGTTATAACGTAGCTACGCTATTAATTTAAAGGCACGCTAATTATTAAATAAAGTAATTATTATATATTAAATTATTAGAAGTTATTAATTTAGTAAGTATTAAATATAAAACTAAATTAAGCTTTAGTAGTAGATAATATAATTATAGTATAGTAGTAGAATAGTAGTTATTAATTATTTAAATAAGTTTAATATACTAATAAGTAATTTAATAAGTAATTTAAGGCGCTGCTCTTTTTTTATAAATAAAGGGGACCTCTTTAAAGGTTTTTTCTCTTTTCTTCTCTTCTTCTCTTTATATTTAATTAAAAAGTTATAAATATCCCTTTCCCTTTTAAAATTTAATATAAAGCTATTTTAGTTCTTATATTAAAGCTAGTTTAAACCTTTAATGTTATACTAATTCTAAATAATAAAGAAAATAGTTAATTAATTAAAAGTTAAAGGCCCTTTAATAAATATTTAGTCCCTCTTTATACCTATTTAAGCTTTAACTTTAACCTATATAAAGTGTAAAGTAGGTATTTCTATGCTCCCCCTACCTTACTAAAATAGAAGATCTTAGTATTTATTACTATAATTAGTTTAATAAGTATTTAATATAGATTTATAGTAGGGCTACTATAGCTAACTTAGATTTTAAGTATTAGTCTAAAATATTTTAAATATATATAGCTTAATAAATTATACTTAGTAAGTTTAGGGTCTAAAGCGGGGCTAAGTTAAATATTAACTAAGGCAGGCCTTGCTTAATGTAGCAGTGGTTTGTAATATAGTGTAGGAAGTTATAGACTTCTAGGCCTAGTATAACCTAGGTGATCCCACGGCGTTCGATGTGAGTCCGACTTAATCCCTCGGCGGGGGCGCGTCGGTGACTAACATTGTGTAGCGGTATATTTTATATTATAAATAGCTTTTTAGACCTTAAAGGTTTACTATAACTATACTTTAAAGGTATTATAAAGGCCCTTTAATATAAAAAGTGTAGTAATAATAGTAAGTTTAGCTATAAACTATATAATAAAGGAGTTAATTTAATAAAGGGTATTAAGGATAGTTAGTGTAAAAAAGGGGTAAAAGTAATACACTACCTTTATAGCAATAAGCGTTTTATTTATTTAAGGCTATTTAAAGTAATATAGAGTTTATTTAGTAGTGTTAATTATAGAACTATAATTATAGAAGGTAATATAAATAAGCTATAGAATATAGTTAAACTTAATAAGGTTTAATTCTCTTAAAAATTAGGTTTAAAGGTTAGTAAATAACTAAATATAGTTAATAATACTATCTCTTTTACTTTATATTTATTATATTATTTTACCTTAAGGTATAATAAGTTTAAGTTACTATTAAGCTATAACTATTAAAAGTTTATTACTATTAAGTAATATATAACTATATTAGTTTTAAAGGAGATAATATTAATTAAAGTTATTAATAAAAATATAGTAGTATTATAGTAGTTTTATAAAGAAGTTATAAAGAGGAGTTATTTAATTATAGTAGTAAATAAAAGAGTAAATAGAGTAAATATTAATATTATAGAGGGTTATAGTATATTAATTAATGCTAAACTATATTATTTATAAGCTAAAGCTATATTAATAGTAAATATAAATAGCTATTCTTTTACTTTAAATTATAAGTTAATAGAAACTTAGGCTTAAGTTTAAAGGGTTTTTATTAATACTATATAGTTTTTAAATTACTACTATATTAGTTTTAAATTAGAACTTAAGAGTTAAGTAAATAAGTAATATCTTTTTCTATATATTTTAATATATTACTTATAATATTATATTTAATTAAAGAGTAAAGGGGTTTTTTATAATAAAGGGGCTAATTTAATACTAAAGTAGTAGTTAAAGAAGGCCTTAATAGTGCTTTAAGGCCTTAATAAAAGGGATATAAATATTATATTAAGGCTTAAGTATTAGTTATAGCTACTTTAAAGGCGCTTACTATACTTTTAAAGTAAAGCTTTATTAAAGAAAGTATTACTAGCTTATTTATATTAATTATAGATTTAAACCTTAATTTAGCTATTTATATTTATAAGAGTTAGTATAAGTAAGGTAGTAAAGCTATTAAGCTAGTTTAAGTATATAATATAGACTTTTATGTAATAGTTATTAGTAATTAAGTAATGTTTTAATTAAGTAAAGTAAGTGCTTATATAGTTAATATATTACTTTTACTTTATATTTATAATAGCTAAGTAGTTAGTTTTAAAAGTATATTTAATAGTAGTGGAGTAGCTATAATATAAAGTTATAGTATAGTATATAGTAATATAGCTAAATTTAATGTATTAACAGTATTAGTATAAATAAAGAGCTTTATTATACAATTTAGCTTTAAATATTTTAGCTTTATAAATAACTTCTTTATAATATAGTCTATTAGCTATATTAATATCTTTAATTTTAAAGATAAAGGGGGCTTATATTATAGTACTATAGAGTTTTTATACTATAACTTTAGTAATGCTACTGCTATTAATAAAGGTAAGGTAGTAAAGGATATTTTTCTTAGTAACTTAATATATATAATAAATAGGGAATCTTTTAATAATAATACTAAATACTTATTAATTTAGTATTATATTTAAGCTAAAGGCAGTTTAAACCTATTTTATATCTTTAATATAAAGTTAGGCTATATCCTTAAAGGTAACTACTATATTACTGCTATAAAGGTACTTTATAGCTACTATAGTGTCTTTATTTATAGCTTTATTAATAGTGTAAATAATATTTTTTAAGCTATACTATTTAACTGCTTTATTAATTAAGTTACCTTTAATAATAGTTTTTTTATAAATATAAAGTAATATTACTATAAAGGCAGTTAGGTAAATAAGCCTATTAGCTATTAAGGTAGCGCTACTAACTATAATTTTAGCTTATATTATAGCTAGTGTAGTTTTAGGTTAAATAGCCTTTTTAATTATTCTTTTAACTATTGCTTTAAAGTTAGTAGTTATAATTAGTTCTTAAAGGTTAGTAGGTTACCTATAATAGGCTTATATTATTTCTATATTAATAATATATAGAATAACCTTTTAAACTCCTTTTAGTAAAAAGGTTAATATAAACTTAGTAATTTTATTATATTTCTATTATAAATAAACTAATACTTAGTCTTAAGCTATATTAACTATAGTATTAATTTAGTTTTTTATTATAAACTTACTATAGTAAGCAAGGGAATTATAGTAACTCTATAAAATACTATAGTTTTCTATATTAATATTTATTATTATTATATTACTTACTATACCTACGCTTTAAGCCTAATACACTATTATAAAAAGAGGTAAATAGATATAGCGAAACTTTTTATCTGCTTTTTAAGTTAATCTAAGTTAATTCCGCAGCGTTGTTGTAGTGCAGGCAAAATTGCAAAAAGTTTTTATATAGTATTACTATAGATATTAATTACTTTTATTAAAGATTGCTTTATTAGCTTATTATATTACTTTAATATATTAATAATATAGCTTATATAGATTAGTATTTTATACTTATAAATATTATTATATATAGTAATTATAATAAAGGCTTAACTTAAACTTTATATTAAAGTTACTTTAATATTAATAAAGTATTAAGCTATTTATTAAATAACTCTATATAAGTTATATTATATAAAGTTAGCTACTACTATACCTTTATTAAAGGGTTAAATTAAATTTATATTAAACTTTATAAAATAGTTTAAATTATATTATACTTAAAAGTTAAGGACCTTTTATACTATATTATAGACTATTATTAAATTAAATAAAGCTTACTTTAATTAATATTTAACTTAGCTTTATATTAAACTTTAAAAACTTATTAAATATACTTTATTAAGCTATATATATTTATAATAGTTTAAACTAATATTTAAAATTTAAATTATCTATAGCGCTACTATAAGCTTAAGTTAAATACCTATTAAATTAATTATAGTAATATATATTAAGGTCTTTTATTTTATAAAAATAAGGGAAGTAAAGATATATTTACTTTATACTTTATATAGATTAAAGTTAAGTTTTAAATAAGTATAAAAAGGGATTAAAAACTTATTAAAAGGCCTTTAACTTTTAATTAATTAACTATTTTCTTTACTACTTAAAATTAATATAATATTAAGGATTTAAGCTAGCTTTAATATAAAGACTAAAATAGCTTTATATTAAACTTTAAAAGGGAAAGGGGTATTTATAATTTTTATTTAAATATAAAAAAAAAGAGAGAAAAAGAGAAAAAACCTTTAAAGAGGTCCCTTTTATTTATAGAAAAAGAGTAGCGCTTTAAATTACTTATTAAATTATTTATTAATATATTAAATCTATTTAAATAATTAATAACTACTATTTTATTACTATATTATACCTATATTACTTACTATTAAGGCTTAACTTAGTTTTATATTTAATATTTATTAAATTAATAACTCTTAATAATTTAGTGTATAATAATTACTTAATTTAATAATTAATATACCTTTAAATTAATAGTGTAGCTATATTATAACCTATAACTTTTTATAACCTTTTACACCCTTTTATATTACTTTATATTTTATAATATATAGTTAATATACTACACCTCTTTTAATAACCTAACTTAGCCTTAAATAAAGCTTAACTTAAGCCTATAAAGTCCTTACCTCTCTTTCTTTAAATTTAATATATTTTTATATACCTTTTTATATATATTACTTATACCCTTTGTTAAACTCCTTTTAGTAACTATAGCTAAAGCCTAGTTAATAATATATTAATTTTTATAATAAACACTACTTAAGGCTTAATTTAAGCCCCTTTAGTATTGTATTATATTTAGTACACTAGCAGCTATTTTTTTTATATAAGCATTTTATGCTCTTAGCTATATCTAGAACCTCTGCACCTAATTTTTAGTAGGAAAACCTTATTAGGTTGCTAATTAATAATTACCTAAGTAATTATTAATTAGTTAGTTGCCTAATAGGGTGAAAAACCTACTAAATATATTTAAAATCTGCTTTTTTTAGTCCCTATTTCTAACTATAAAATACCGGTTTAGCTATAAATTACCCTATACCTCCTTTTTTATTTTTAGTTATTAACATATACCACCGCTACCCCACTTTTTTTATTCCTAATTACCTACTTTTTCTTAGCAATTATAGCTGTAAAACCAGCTCTATAACCTAAGAGCTAGGGAGTAATTTGCCTATTTATAACGTAGAAGTGGCTAATCTACGTCGCTTAGTTAGCAACAGAAAAGTGGGGGCACTAAACCCACTTTTTTGCTGCTAACTAAGCACTAATTAGCTAGAAGTGGGGCCACTACTCCCCTTCTAGCTAATTAAGGTCTGATTTTTCTTAGCGCCCCCGTCCCTATGCGCACACTAAGAAAAACCCGTGTCCTGTGCAGGATTTGAACCTGCGACTGCAAGCGGTCATCCGGGCGCTTGACCACTGCGCCACGGGACAAGCCCCTTTAGTATTTATATCTATTACTATATATAGGTTTTCCTCTTTATTCTAAGGTTTTTTCTATATAGGTTACTAAGATAAGGTACTAGCTAAGGGCTCTATGCCCCTTAAAGTAAATAAATAATAATAATAATATATTATTTATACCTTTTACTAAATTTCTTTTAATAATTATAATTAAAGCTTAATTAATAATATATTAATTTTTATAATAAATATTATTTAAGGCTTAATTTAAGCCCTTTTAATACCTATATTTACTATTATATATAGGTTTTCCCCTTTACTTTAAGGTTTTTTCTATATAAGTCACTAAAATAAGGTACTAACTACCCTTAAAGTAATTAAATAAATAAATAAATAAATATTATAATATATAAATATTTTTAAGTTTTTATAAATTTTATCAATATTTTATATATTAATACTTTATTATTATAATACCTTTAAATATATTAATAAAAAGTAGTTTAAAAAATATATTTTTTAATAAATTCTTTTTTAAAAGTTAAAAATTGTTGAAAATAACAGCTATTTTCAGGAGACCTTATCCACTATAAGGACCTTCAACAGGCCTTATAACGACCCCAACCCTGACCCCTATAGAGACCTTATAGGGGGTCTTTGGGTTGAAAGCCGGCGGCGGTGCGCGTAACACACACGTGCACACACGTGCGGCAAGCGCAAAAATAGATGTTTTAGCTAAGAGCTTACAGCTATAAGCGCTCTACTTTTCTAGCCTTTTTGCCTTTAATTATACGCTTTAATAGTTAGCGTATACTTAATTAAAAAGCTAACAAACTATTAGCCTTAGTAATTAATTTTTATAGTAATAAAGTACATTAGCTAAATTTTAATTAAAGATTTAAGCTACGTTACTTAGTAGCTATAAGGCTTTAAATTATATAACCTATAGGCCACTTTAAAGGAGGAAATAAAAGGTCTTTAAAATTAAATTATATAAAGACTAAGGGTTATAAAAAGGAAATGTAAAGAGTTTTATTATTACTAAAGTAAAGGGAATTTTTCTATATAAATTTCTTAATTTTTAGATTTTTAGGATTTTTTTATATATAGATTTTTACTAAGTAAAATTTTTAGTATATATATTAGTAGGTTAGTTATATAGCTATAAGTCTATTTTTTTAATTCTATATAAATAAATTTTATAGAAAATAAAAAGTAGCTTATAAGCCTCTATTAGCTATATAGATCTACTAATAAGCTTAGTAGGTATATAAAGAAAAACACTTATCTCCTTATAGCTACTTATAACTATATAAACTATTAATTAAACCTACTACCTATAATATTAAATAAATTAAATAAAATCTAAGAAAATTCACTTATATTTTATAAGCTAGAATTTAGCGTATTTTATATACTAAAAAGCGTGCATTAAGCTTCTAATGTAGGAATAAGGCCTGTAGCAACCGCTATAGCGCTGTAGAGACCTTCTGACTGCTGGCTTAGTAAGCCTCACTACCTTAGTACTCCAGAGGGTAAAAGCCTCTGTAAACCCCTTATTTCTAATAAAAATATATAATATTTAATTAATTAAAAGTAACCTTTTAAAAAGTACTTTTATTTTATTATTATAAATTAAAATAACTTATTTAAATTAAAATCAATACCTTTACTTTTATAATAATAAATATTATTTTTTATTTCAATAATAAAAAGTAATATTATTTTATTATATTATGATAGGCTAGGTCTTTAACCTAGCCTAGCTTAGCCTATAGCTAGCGGCGGTTACTAAGCCCTGCGTATAACTAGCAATATAAGTGTTAATTAACTAGAGACCTGCAACTTTAATTAATATATATCCTTTTGTCCTAGCTAACTAGTGCAGCTAGCACGCAGCTAGTAAAGGATGTGCTAACCACACTATGTCTGCGCCTGACACTCGCGATGGCCCAATCGGGCTAGACCATAACATATATTTTAATTTTAAAAATTTATAAATATTAAAATAAATTATAATATTATTAATTAAAAGCTATTAATAATAATTAAGTTATTTAAATATTAATAATATTAAATTGAAAAAATAAATAACTTAATAAAGGTTATATTAATTTATTATAACTTATAGTTATTTATAATATAAAAAAAACTTAATAAATAATAAATAAAATAATATATTTATTTATTTATTTATTTACTTTAGGGGGCATAGAGCCCTTAGCTAGTACCTTATCTTAGTGACCTATATAGGAAAAACCTTAAAATAAAGGGGAAAACCTATATATAATAGTAAGTATAGGTGCTAAGGGGGCTTAAATTAAGCCCTAAATAGTGCTTATTATAAAAATTAATATATTACTAATTAAGCTTTAATTATAATTACTAAAAGGAGTTTAATAAAGGGTATAAGTAGTGTATATAAAAAGGTATATAAAAATATATTAAATTTAAAGGGAGGGGGTAAGGACTTTATAGTTTTAAGTTAAGCTTTATTTAAGGCTAAGCTAAGTTACTAAAAGGGGTATAGTATATTAGCTATATACTATAGAACGTAAGGTAATGTAAAAGGGTGTAAAAGGTTATAAAAGGTTATAGGTTATAATATAGCTATACTATTAATTTAAAGGTATATTAATTATTAAATTAAGTAATTATTATACACTAAATTATTAAGAGTTACTAATTTAATAAATACTAAATATAGAACTAAATTAAGCTTTAATAATAGACAGTATAGATATAGTATAGTAGTAAAATAGTAGTTGTTAATTACTTAAATAAATTTAATATATTAATAAGTAATTTAATAAATAATTTAAGGCACTACTCTTTTTTTATAAATAAAGAAGACCTCTTTAAAGGTTTTTTCTCTTTTTCTCTTTTCTTCTCTTTATACTTAATTAAAAAATTATAAATACCCCTTTCCCTTTTAAAATTTAATATAGAGCTATTTTAATCCCTATATTAAAGCTAATTTAAACCTTTAGTATTATATTAATTCTAAATAGTAAAGAAAATAGCTAGTTAATTAAAAGTTAAAGGCCCTTTAATAAATATTTAATCCCCCTTTATACTTATTTAAGCTTTAACTTTAATCTATATAAAGTGTAAAGTAAGTATTTCTATACTCCCCTTACTTTATTAAAATAAAAAATCTTAGTATTTATTACTATAATTAGTTTAATAAATATTTAATATAGATTTATAATAAAGCTACTATAGTTAACTTAAATTTTAAATATTAATTCAAATTATTTTAAATATATATAGCTTAATAAGTTATATTTAGTAAGTTTAAAGTTTAAAGTAAAGCTAAGTTAAATATTAACTAAAGTAGGCCTTACTTAATATAGTAGTAGTTTATAATATAGTATAAAAAGTTATAGACTTCTAAGCTTAATATAATTTAAATAATTCTATAGTGTTTAATATAAGTTTAATTTAATTCCTTAGTAAAGGTATATTAGTAACTAATATTATATAGTATAATTTATATAAAGTCATTTAATAAACAGCTAAGCGCCTTACTAATATTAAATTAGCTTTAATATAAGGTTTAAATTAAGCCTTTACTATAACTATTAGCTATAGTAATGTTTTTAAATATAAGATATTAATTTATATAAATTAAATTACTTATTTATTAAAGCAATAAAATAACTTAATATATTACGCGCTAGATATGGCACGTAAAGCGTAGGCATTCGCAACTTACAGAATGTATTATAAACAATTATAAAAGGAATTATAAAAGAGAATATATATAAGTTATAAATAAGTATATAATTATGTATAGTAATAAAGTTATCTTTTTACTTATATTCTTAAAAATCCTCCTTTTATATAAGGAATTCTATTTTATAATAGGTTTAAGGCATATAAAAAATAAGTCTATCTTAAACTATTTATAGGTAAAAAGAAAATTATAAAACTATATATTATAGTAAATATTAGCTAGTCTATATATTAAGTGAAATAAAAATATAAAATTATAGAAAACTATATATTATAGTAGACACTAGCTATTTTTATATATTAAAGAAAAGAAAATTAATATATAGTATTATATATACCTTAAGAATCTTATTAAATTAAATAAGGAAGTAAGATATAAAGTGTAAAATATATAATTAATCTATAAAAGAAAACAGTAATATCCTCCATTTTTATAGTATACTACATAGACTTTTATATGCTTTTTTTAGAGATAAGCAGAAATATAAAAGGAGATATTATATAAAAGTAAAGTTATAACCACTACCTCTTCTACACTATACCTATAATTATTATAATATAGTTAAGGGCGTTAGTAAGTTAGTACTTTATAAGAAAAACAATTGTTATATAAGAAGGTTTTTTTCCTCTTTTATATTAAAAAAGGCATTATTTTCTTCCTTTTTATTAATAAAGGTGTCTTTAAATATAGCGTATTCTATATTATAAACACTATATTCTATATAGCTAAGGATATTTTATTTTTTAAGTTTTATTAGTTCTACTACTTAAAGCTATTTATTAATACTAAGGTCTATTATAAGGCGTTTAAGGTCTTCTTTAAGACCTATTTAAATATTATAGTTTAATAAATATAGGCTATATAGGTAAATAACTAATAAGCTTATCCCTTAGAAATAATTAAAATACTTAGTGTAGTTATACTTATAAAGGTTAACGCTAAAAATCCTCTTAACTTCTATAAATAAATAGCCTAAAACTAAGGGAATAATTAGCAATTTATATATATAGTATATAATTTCTATATAAAGTTACTTATAATTCTATTGCTATTTAATAGCTACTATATAAATAATATACTTTTTATAGGTATTAATTGCCTCTAAGGTATTAATACCTACTATATAAAGGCTGTAATTAATTCACTCTTTAGTAGACTAAAGGGCTTATTTACTTATACTATAAATTATATAAAATTACAATTTAATCTAAGATCCTTAATAGATAAGCGGAGGATTAGTGTAGAATAATAAGTATTTATAAAAAAAAGTGTTATTTATAATTTAATTAATAGCGTTCTAAAATTCTATAAAGTTAAGTTACTAAATCTATTTATATATAAGGCAATTATTTAGAAAGTAGGAGCGGATTTATATAAATATTATTATTTTAAATGTATTATACTTATATTTAAAGAAACCTTACTTTATTTAAAGGGATTTTAGTTTATTACTTTTTATATTTATAGCTTTAAAGTATTTATAGAAGTATAAATATATTTAATAATTATTACTTTCTTTAGTAAGTTCCTTTAAAATATAATAGTTAATATATCTTATAAAGCTATTAATAATTAAACTCTATTATTTATCTTTAATAAAAATCTTTTTAATAAAAGTAAAGACATTCTTTTAAAGCTAAACTAAAGCTTTTACACTAAGCTTAGTAATATACTAATAGAACTTTTAAATAATAAGGTGCTAGGTTTATTAGTATTTTTAATATAGAAACTAGATTTAATTAAGTAGCTAAACTTAATAAATACTACTTAAAAGTATATAGTCTTACCTTTGTAAATAAGCTAGCTTATAAATAATAAGGTCTTAATATTAAATTCTCTTATTATTATAGATTATTTTTAAAACTAAAGCACCTTATTTAGTAGCTTTATCTTTATTAACTATAGCAATAATATATTTAATATATTACTATATAGTATTATAGCTTTAATCTACCTCTTAGTAAGTAATATCTTATTTTTTAGTTACTATTTTAATATATAAATTACATTTTTACTATAAAAGTTTATAAAATTTATAGAAAGATAAAAAGGAGTGTATATTTAAGCTAAAAGATATTAAAAGTAGCTAAAAGGAATTAAAAAAAGATAATAAAGAAGAGGGTAAAGGAAAGGATAGAAAAAAAAGGGAAAGAGAAATAGTAATAAAGTAAAGGAAAAGAAATATTAGTTATAGTAAGTAGCTAGTTAGTATAGCTATAAGCTAAGTAAAAGGGGTAATTTACTTTATTTTTACCTTTACTAAGCTTAGTATAGCTTTATAAATAATATATAGTATTTCTATTATAAATATATTTATTCTTACTTTTACTAAGCTTAATATAGCTTTATAAGTAGTATATAGTGTTTTTATTATAGGTATACTAAGGCTATAAAGGAGTGTAGTTTTATAAAAGAAATATAGTAATCTCCTAGCTTAGTAAGGTATTTAATAAAATTAAAGTAAGGGATTATTATAATAGCTAGGTTACTATATATCTTTATATATAAAGGTTATAAGGTATTCTATAGCTAGTTATAGTGTTATAGCTTTATAGCTAATAAGGTCTTTATTAAAAGAAAGGTAGTTATTTATAAGTAAATATATTTCCTTATACTTTATTAATTCTAGGTTTCTATATACTATATTATTTAAATATATTAAGGCATTACAGTACTACTTCTAAAACTTATAGGTTTTTATAAAAGGTATTTATTCCCTACTTTTTATATTTAAAAATACCTTAAAGGCTAGGGTAATAATTTATAATACTAATTTAGAATTTAGTTAGGGTGATTTTTAGCTTAATAATTACTATATTAGCAGTAAAATCTACCTTTAAGCGTTTATAAGTTCTTTATAAAAGATTATTATTATTAGCTTTATTAGCATTAATAGATTAAAAACTAATCCTTAGAGGCGTAGTTATAGGCTATAGTGTCTTTATAGCCTAGACCTATAAGCTTAGTACACTAATATCTATATAAAGTTAGGTTTATACCTTAATATTACTAATAATATTAGTTTCTACTATTATTAAGTATAATACTAGCTTTTTAATACTAATATTAATAAAAATAGTATCTTTAAGTAAAGTAAACTAAAAGGTTTTATTAAAAGTAAGGCTATAGATATAAAGAAGGTTAAGAATTAAAGTAAAGAAAGCCTTTACTTTTCTTTATAAATATATTATAGCTTTACTACAGTTTTCTAAAGTTAATTTATTAGCTAAGCTAGTAGATACTACTATTATAGCAGTGTTTTCTTTTTTATAATTATCCTTCTTTATTTTGCAAACTTCCTTCTCTATTTTAATAAGTTTTTAAGTTAGATTTTAAAACTTACTATTAAACTCTATAGAGTGTTGAAGTAATATAGCGCTAAGAATTTATATAAGGTTAGCCCTTTATATTATAGTAAAGGAGCTTATAATAGTGCTATTAATATACCTTTAGCTATAAATAAAGTAAATATTTAAAATTTTATAGTAGTTTAATATTTATATTTTATAGTTTTTACCTTTAATATTACCTTTAAAGTAGTAGGTATAAACTACCTTTTTAAAGCTATTTTAAATACTATAAATAAAGGGAAGTTTTAAAGATCTATAGATTATACTACCTTTCTTTAATATTAAGTATATTACTTTTAAAGCCACTCTCTCTTTATTAATAATACTAAAGGCAATATAAAAAGTAGTTAGCTATAGTTTATATAAGCTATTATTTTCTATAATAAAAACCCTATTATTAATAATTATTACTTTTTATATAGCAAATTCCTAACTTATAGAGTGTAGAATATTTTTATAAAACTATTATTTTTTTATATTACTTTAACCCTAAAAGCGCCACTTTATATATAGAACTAAAAAGGGTTTATAATTACTAATGGTTTTATTATTATTTATTAATAGATATTTACTATAGTATTTTACCTTTAAGGCAGTTTATTTTAGGATTTTATTATTTACTATAATATATTTAGTGCTATTAGCTTTACTAAGTTAATATAAGTAGCTAAAGCTATAGTATTTTTAAATATATTTAAAGGTAGCTTTATTTATAAAGTACTTAACTACTATTCTATTAAATTGCTATATTATAAGGTTTTAAAGTTAAGCTAAGTTAGTTATTTCTTTATTAAGACCTAAATTAAGCATTTCTTTATTAAAGAAATTATTATTATTCTAAAGTAAATTATTAAATAGCTTTTAGTATTTATTATTAATTATAGTTATAGAGTTATTAAATATATAAAAATTAATAGATAGTATATAAAGGTTAGTAGCTATATTAAAGATAGCTAAATAAGTATAGAAGGCTATATTATAAATAATTAAATTAGTGCTAAGGATATTAAATCTTTCTATATTAAGATTATATTCTCCTAACTTATTAATATAGAAAAAGTTATTATTATATTCCTTAGGTTATATAAAACCTTATAAAGGATTTACTATTAGGGATTTATTTATTACTTTTATATAAAAGGGTATTAAAGAGAGTTAAGGAGGCATTAAAGAGCTTATAGTAGTTATAGTTAATAAATAATTATTAAGGATATAAATAAGAAATCTTAAAAAGGTTTTTATAAAGCTTCTTTAAGCTTATTGCTACTTTTAAATTAGGTTTTCCTAATTATTTACTATTATAAGTGAAAAATGCTGTTGTTTTTAATAGGTTTAAAGAATAATTAGTGGTATTTAAAAGCAATTTTAGTAAATATAATTAGAAATAAAGAGAGGTAAGTAAGGAGTTAAATAAATAAAAACGTAGGATTTAGTTAAAAAAGGGGGATAATTAAAAAAGGTTATAGAGTTTTCTTAGTTTTAAATTATAGAGAATAAAGTAAGTTTAAAGTAAAGTATATAAGTAAGGGACTATAGCTTAGAAGCTATAGTATTCTATAAGCATTTATTAACTTATAAAGGTCCTTAATCCCTTCTTTTAAGTACTTACTTAGTTTAGCTAGTTAATTTTAGTATAAAGCAGGCTTAGTGCCCTTCCTTTACTATTTTATTTTCTAGTTAATTAGGTGTTTTTAAAGGTATTCTTCTATTATTTCGCTAGCGTTAACCTATATATCTTCTTTAAATATTTATTAATTATCCTTTATTATATATCCTTTCTATTAAATAAGAAATTTAAGTTTAAGTTCCCGCCCTTTTTTATAGAAAAAATAAGCTCTATAGCTATTAATTTATTTAATTTCTTAGTAGTTTACTTTAAAGCTACCTTTAAAAGCTATTAAAGGTAATATAGTAGCTTACCTTTAAAAAGGGTTACTTCTTTACTATAGTTTCTATAAATAAGCTACTAAAACTATTTAATATATATAGAATTTAGCTAGGAAATCTAAATAAAAAGAAAGTAGTAAGATTTACTTTAATACTTTAAAAGGCTTAGCTCTTTAAAGTAACTACTTTTTTTTAGGTTTCTTTAAAAGCTTATATTTTAAATAAAGTTAAAGGTATATTATATTACTAATACTAATATTTATTAAGTTATACTTAAAGTTATATTAAATTTTAATAAAGGCAGCTATTATTATAATAATATATTTTACTTCTTATTAATATAAATTTCTAAAGATAGTAAGGTTAATATCCTTTAAGTTGAAGCTAATATCTCCTATACTATAAAGGAGGTTTATAACTAATAATGGCTTATATTTAAAAACTAGTTTATTAAAAGAATAATTAATAGCTATAGCTATTATATTATTTAGGTAGTGCTATAGTATAAAAAGGATATTAATCTATAATATATTAAGGTTAGTTATTATATAAAAGTAAATTACTATTATTATAGTTTAGTTCTTTTTTTAACTAAACTATTAGTTTAAAGGTAATATATAGTTAATATAAAAAGTTTAATACTAAGGGTATAAAATAGTACTTTCTATAAATTAAAGAGAAATTTAGAATTATAATTATTAATAATTTCTTTAAAGAGGCCTTAATTTATAAGGTATAGTAATTAAAGTAGTAGTTTAGCTTAGATTTCTACTATATATATCTTATACCCTAATATAAAGATAGTCTTCTTATTAAATAAGTAATTTATTAGGTATAAAACATTTAAAGTATTAAATCCCTTAACTAATTAAGCTGTATTAATAGACAGTTTCTTTAATATATTAGTAATAAAATCTAAGAATATTATATAAAAAGGAGTAGGCTTTGTTTATAAAGGGTATATTTCGCTAATAGCTTTACTTTATAATATAGAATTCTCTCTATATATAGGGCAATATATAATATAAATATAGATTTACTTACTTATATTTAAAAAAACTACTACTTTTAGCTCCTTAACTATATAGCTAATACTAAAGTAGTAGCAGTTATTATAAACTATAGCTAAAATTTTCTTTAAATAATTATAAAGTATATATAGCTAGTAATATCCTTTAAAGTCCTAGTAGTATAATAATCTATTATTATAAAGGTCCTAGCTATATATTAGGATTTATAAGTAATAGCGGCTAAGTTATTGTTATTTTTAGTAATAGTTTATAATACTTTATAAAATATAGCTATACTTTAGGTTAGTATAATACTCTATTAATATAGCTTATTTAAGCTAGGAATTAATTATAACTCCTACTAGATAGTCTTTATTAAAATATATATAGGCGTTTAGTTTATTAAAAGTACTGCTATTTACTGCTTTTTAATAGCTAAGTTTAATAAAGAGTCTTAAAAGTGTATTAAAGACTATATTTAAAACTTTAAAAATATAGATTATATATAAGTTAAACTATAAAAGGTAGTTTATAACTTTTATTAATTTAAGGTTAGCTTTATTAAGATTTATTATTATAAGTAATATATAATAAATAATCCCTTTTACTAAAGTATAATTTATTATAATATTAATAAAAGTAAGGTTAAATTAAGCTATTTTATATAGTTTATATATTCTTTATATAATAGTAATAACCTTTACTTTAGTTAAGCTATAGCGGTTTTTAATAGCAAAGGTAGGTTATAAAAGGAAGGCAATAAATTATAACTTATTACTATTAATATCTTTTTTAAAAATACTTATACTATTTTATTCTATATTAAGTTAAAAAGTATATAGGCTAAACCTTTCTTTATATATATTAACCTTAAAGAAAAGCAGTTTCTTTAAATTATAGTATTAAAGAAGTACCTTTATATATAGAAGGTTATATAAGTTTTTAAAGGCTATAGTTTCCTTTTTAATAGATTTAAAGGTTTTAAACTTTACTATTTATTTTTAAGTTTACTTTAAAGAGCTAAATAAAATCTTATTTCTTTCTTTAATTTCTTATAAAAGGCTTATCTTTCTATTTTAAAGAGAGTAAATATAGATATTAAACTATAGCACACTAGTATAGAGGTAACCTATTATTTTAATAAAGGTTTTAAGATTAGCTAATATAGTTAGTATTTATAAACGCTTAAGAGCCTTTACTCTATTATTTATATTAATAAAGCTGTTTATATTAATAATAAACCTTAGTAATTAAATAGAGGGATATTTAATAAAAGACTTACTAATTAAAATATAAAGGTAAGCCTTATTAATAATATTAAAAATAATTTTAAAATAGTAAAGGTAGTTTTTAAAGGTATTTAAAAAAATTATAATATTATTAATATAAACTTAAATAAAGTTATAGTTATAAAAAAAGCGATTTATAAAGCGCTATATATATACTAATAAGTTCTTATACCTCTATATTATAATATAGAATACCTCTATGCCTCTTTTTAAAATAATTGCTATTTAGTTATAATGGTTTAAATACATTAAAAGCTAATTAAAAAAACCTATAGCGTTTAAAAGGGTTTTCTACTTCTTTCTATAGGTATTATTTATAATATTGCTTTAGTTAAGTAGCAGGTAGATATTTAGTATTATTATATAGTTAATTAGGTATATATTTATAACCCTATATACCTTTATTACTCTACTAGTTATTTACTAAATAATAAATTCTAGATATAGGTAAAGAGCCTTTTCTCTGCTATTTAAAAATAATATCTTGCTAACTTTATACTTCTTATTCTAAATTTTATAGAATTTCTTATAATCCTTTTAGCTAAGGTTATAAACCTATAAGGGTTTAACCTTATTTTACTATTTAAAGATAAAGTTAATATATATTTTATCTTTATTAGCTATAGGGACTACCTCTTTATTTTAATAAATATTAAATTTATTAAAGAGTTTAATAAGTTAAGTAGCTATATTAGTATTAAGGTTAGCTACTTTAACACTAAAGATATTATAAATAAATAGAATATTTTTAAGGTAAGAGATATTATATAATAGTATCCCTTTATTAATAGCTTTAAGGTTAAGGTCTTTATTATTTTTAAGGAGTTCTATATCTTTAACTTTAAAGGCTACAATATCTTTAAAATAGTTAAAAATTAAGCTATTTAAAATAATAATATTATCTTTATAGAAAGCTATAAATTAGTAGATATTAAGGATAGTATAATAAAAACTAACTAAACTTATAGCTTTAAGAGTTCTTAGCTATTATTTTATTTTAATATATAAGGGCTTATTAGTATTATTATAAATAAGGAGTAGCTTCTCTTAACTCTATTAAATAAAAATATTAAAAATCTAATAGTGCCTTAAGTAAAAATAGTAAATACTAGTTTTTTATTTATTTTAAAGGTCTTTCTATTTAATTAATAAAATCCCTATAAAATATAGAGAAATTATTATAGTATAGGCTACTATAACCCTTTAAATTAATATTAAGTGTAGTATATAAAAGATTTATCCCTCTACTGCTATACTATAAACTATATAGAAAGTTACGCTAAAATTAATAAAATTAATTTATATACTATAATTATATATAAATTTTATACTAATAAGCATTTAAAGTGTAAAGTTATTTATAATATCTATAGTAATTATAAAGTAGCTAGAAACCTAAGTACCTCTTATAGTGCTAAGAATATAAAAGTTAAATATCACTATTTTAATAATAAAGAATAAAGAATTTACGCTATTTACCGTTTTAGGGTTTTAAGTGCTTTATTTAATATTATAGCTATTTTACTTAAGCTATTCTTTATTAACTAAAATAAAGGAGGTTTTAGTATTTAAGTAGATTTTATATCCCTTACTTTTATTATTAAAATATACTAATATCTTAAGGTATATTAAGGCTTTTATTTTTCTATTAACTTTAAGCTACTTTAAGTAGATAACTACCTTTATAACTTAGCTACTTATAATTCTATTACTAGGCTTTATAGTTACTAAAGGTACCTTAAGGTAGTTTATTATATTAATATAGGCAATATAGGTATCTATATAGTTATTATTTAATTTTAAAGCTAGTATAGGCGTTTTACTAAGCGCTACTATATTTATAGTTACTAAGAGATTATAGGTTAAAAGGTTTAGCGCTTTAATAATAATAATTAAAGGTATTTCATAATAGTATAATAGGTTAGTAATAGTTAAGTATATATCTATAAAATTTACTTTAATAAAATTAAATTATTTACTATTATTTTTATTAATAATTTCTCCTTCTTCTATAAAGTAATACCTTAAGGCTTTAAGTTTAGTCTCTTTAGCTATAGAATTAAAACCCTTGCTATTTATAATAAAATATATTAATTTACTATTAGCCTTTTATTTCTAATAAAACTTTAAATTATATTTACTACTAAATTATAGTTTACCTAAGCTAAACTATAGTAGCTATAGGTTAAGGCTATTTATTCCTATCTCTTTTAAAGGGGGTCTCTTTAAAGTAAATAAAGTACCTAACTACTATTTATTTTAAAGGGGGCTATTATTATTTAAGTAGGGGTAGAAATGCCTTTTATATAAATAGTTATATAGAGGTATATATTAATATCTTTAATTTAAGTAGTTGTAATTTTATAAAGAATATTAAATACTATAGTATTTTTACTATTATAAGCTATATCCTTAGTTTTAAAAACTATTATTATATTATTATAGGCTAAAGGTTTATCCTTTTAAATTATTTCTAAGATTTTATTAATTTTAGTAAATCTCTATATTATTATTAAAATATTCTAAATCCTTATTTTTATTAAATACTTTTATAGCTAAGTTAGTGTTAATCTTTATTTTTATCTTTTTAATCTTTCTATAGTTCTTAGCTTTTTAAAGTATATCCTAAAGGTTGTATTTTTTATTATTAATAAAGTTAATATATATATTATATTAATCTATTTCTAATAAAGGAGAGTAAAGTTATTAAAGTTCTATATATAACTTAAAGTAAAGTTAAACTAATAGCTAAAAGTTATTAAATTTAGTATTAATCTATATATAATAAAAAACCTTTACTATAAAGTCCTTAAAGGATATAGTGCTAACTATATTATTTTTAAAGAATTTAGCTTAATTAAGCTAAGCTATAGTATTTTAAACCTTAATGCTAAACTCCTTCTAAACTATATAGAAAACTAAGTTTAAATTATTAAAAATTATTATTTACTTTTAGTATTAAAATACTATTTATACTAAATTAACGCTAACCTTTAAAATAAATACTAAATTTAATATTAGATTTAATTCTAGTAATTTAAGGTTATATAACTATAATAGTCCTTTACTATTTAAACTTAAAGATCTATATTACTAAAAATAGCTGCTTTCCTTTTATAGTAAATAGCTTTATTATTAATATCTTTAAGGTTAGTCTTAAAGTTAAGGTACTTAATATCCTTTATTTTTTATAAAATATTAAAATATTTATTATAGGTATTAAGTGTTAAGGTAAAGGTTCTTTAGTACTTAACTATTATAGCTAGTTTTTCTATAATAAAAAGTAAAGGTTAACTATAATATGCTAATAAGTGTTAAAATACTTACTTATTAAAGCGTTAACTTTATTTCTTAAGATATAAAATATATATATTAAGGTATTTTTAGTTAAAGTCTATTATTAATTAGTGGTTTAAGTAGGTCTTTTAATATTAAAAGGAAGACACTAACCTTTTAGTGTTATTTATAGAAGCTTATTATAAAGGGTTTTCTTTATAATTAGTTATTACTTTATTATAATAAATACCTAATTCTTTTTAAAGGGAATTACTAATTAGTAGTAGCTTTATAAATTAAGATTTAAGGTTTTATTAGCTTAGTAAGTAGATATTTATTAAAGTGTATTAGTTTTTAACTTAAAAGTCCGCTATTATATACTAGAAATTCTCTATTATATTAACGTTAGTTTGTTTAATATAGAGGTTTTATTATTTAAATTCCTCTTTAAAAAAAGAGATTACTTTATTTTAAGAGATTTTTATAAAAGCTAGTTTTAGCTTAACTAATATCAAAGCCTTTTTTTAAGCTTAATTAATAAAGGTTAGTGTAAAATTAAAGGAAATTACTTAAGTGTCTATATTTATATACCCTCCTTTAAAAGAAAAGCTATAGGGATTCTCTTTTAATAAAAGTAAGTTAAATTTTAAGGTCTTTAATAGTCCCCTTTTATTAACGCTATAGTTATTCTTTATTAATATATTTTCTTATTTAATTTAAAAGGTTTTTATAAAAAAGGGGGTGCTTAGTTTATTAATAGAGAAAGAGACTTATAGTAAGTTTAAAGGACTGTTTTTTAGTTTAAAGAGATCTAAAAGTCTAAACTTTTTCGCTTAATTTATTATTCTTTTTATAGCTTTTAGTTCTTTATTAATAAAAGGGCTATTTATAGGATTTTAATAGTAAGGTTAATTAACTTAAATAAGCTTAAGCTAAATCTATAGCTTATTATTTATAAATTAGTATTTTATAAAAGTTTTAAAGTTCTTAATATCTTTTTAGGAGAGAAAAGGTTTTTTATAATATTAAAACTTTAGGAAATCTTTATAAAATGCTTGAAGTTAGTACGTTTATTAAATTTAGTTTTAAGTAATTAAAGAGAGGCTTAGAGTTACTAGCCTAATGTTTTAAGCCTATTAGTCTTTTTTAGTTATTAATATATAAGTAGTTAGCTTTTATATTTATAATTTAATATATATAAAAGAAATAGCAATTACTACTACCTATTATACGCTAAATATAGTATATAAAGCGTAGGCAGTTATAATTTATAGAATGCATTATAAATAATTATAAGAGGAATTATAAAAGAGAATATATATAAGTTATAGATAGGTGCATAGTTATATGTAGTAATAAAGTTATCTTTCTACTTATGTTCTTAGGAATCCTCCTTTTATGTAAGGAATTCCGTCCCGTAACATAATAAAACGGTTTTTAATAGAAGTAAATAAGGCCTATATTAGCTTTAAGGTAGTAATAAAGGGGTTTAAGGATAGGGAGGGAAGGAATAATAATAGTAGTAATAAAGTAAAGAGAGAAAGAGTTTAAAGAAAAGGCTATAATAAAAGAGGTATAAGGATATATAGGCAGCTTTATAGCTAATAAGTTTAGGTTTTTTTATTTTTTTTATTCTTTTCTTTTATTTTTATTTTTTTTTTTTTTTTTTTTTTTTTTTTTTTTATAAATA
>SRPY01000456.1:0-26474 GCA_018360145.1 Claviceps africana | reverse complement strand
GTGGCGGACGCCGAGGAGCGGATGCGGGGGGACGTGAACTTGTTCATCTACGAGGACGAGCTGGCTGATGCCGTGGACGCGAGGGGGATGCTCCGTGGGGAGAGAGACGCAAAACGGCGAGGGGGGAGAAAGATAGGGTGGAGAGGGGGAAAAGGAGGAATGGTTGTTGAAAAATATCCGTTGTTCAGGAGTTGTTTTGGAGAAAGAAATGCTACGTACTGTGGTATACTAGGCGGTTGGCGCCGTGGAAGTTGATGCCGTGATCGCTGTCGGGAAAGACATGGACGTCGAAGTTCTCGATACCGTCCATGTCCAGGGTGTCGAGGAGGCGGAGGGAGTTTTGGAAATGGACGTTGTCGTCGGAGGAGCCGTGTATGACGAGGAAGCGCTTGTTCATGCCTAGAGCGGTGGCGTTTTGGATGGCCGAGGCGTTGTAGCCGGAGGGGTTGTCCTGAGGGAGACGCATGTAGCGCTCCGTGTAGATGCTGTCGTAGAAGCGAAAGTCGGTGACGGGGGCGACGGCCATGCCGTACGAGTAGGTCTGTCCGGCGTCCTGCTCGAGCGTCTTGAGGGTCTGGAAGCCGCCGTAGGACCAGCCCCAGATGGCGAGGCGGGATGGGTCGACGTAGGGGAGGGATGCGTAGTGGCGGGCGGCGGCGATGTGGTCTTGTGCTTCCAGGACGCCCAGCTGGGAGCGGACTGGGACGCGGTGCTGGCGGCCGAGGAAGCCGGTGCCGCGGGGGTCGACGGTGACGACGAGGTAGCCCAGTGCGGAGGCGACGTAGGCTTGGAAGTCGACGGAGAATCTCTTGCTGACGGACTGGGATTTGGGGCCAGAGTACTGCTGGAAGAGGACGGGGTATTTCTTCCTGGGGTCAAAGTGGCGAGGACGCCGTTCCAGGTAGTTGACCGAGACGTTGTGGTCGAGCTGGAGGGTGCCGTACTTCAGGATGGGGAGCTCGTGCTTCTTGGCCTTTTCGGCAAGCTCGGCGTTGTCTTCAATGGTGTGGTCGTACGAGGCGTGCGTGGACGGGGTGGAGATGACCTTCTGGTAGGGCGTTTTCGGACCGTCGTAGGAGAGGAGGGCAAAGCCGGCGTTGGAGGAGAAGGAGACGGCGTAGTATCCCTCAGAGGATGTGTCCGTCAAGGCAGTGAGGCCGGAGCCGTCGAGCTTGACCGAGTAGACGTGGCGTTGGATGGACGATTCCTTGGTGCCGACAAAGTAGACGAGGTTGTTGGCGAGATCGACGGCCGAGGGGGCGTCCTCGACTTCCCAGCTTCCCGACGTGAGCATGATGGGCTTCGGGTTGTCCATGGGCGTGAAGTAGCCAATGTGTTCGTAGCCTTGGTAAATGACGGTATCGACATATCCGTCGTGCGGGCGGCCGTTGTTCGGATCCGCAGGCACGTATTCCATTGTCTGGGATATCTCGAACCAGCCGCCATCGATTTCGGTCATGTTGATGCTGTTCACAGTCTTGGCTTCGCGCTTGGCCGGATCGACGAGACTGACTTTCAAAAAGTCACCCACGCGGTTGGACTGCTTGACAAGAACCTTGTCGCCGCACCAGAGGACATTCGAAATGATGCGATTGTCATCGGAAAAGCTGTCCGTCGTCGAGACGGAGAAGACCTCGGCCCTGGAAACGTCATAATACTGAACGTCGACGACAGGGTTGTGAGCTCCTGGTTTCGGATATTTAATCTTTCGGACGTCCGGATACGCTTCCTCGCCCGGGAGCGGCGTCTTGCCTGTTGGGCGTTGAATATAGTACTCGATGGGGAATTCCGGAACCGCAGTCTCGTTGGTGCGCAGAAAAGCGAGATACTTGCCGTCGTCAGACCACCAGGTCGCTGAGCGGTCGGAAAAGACTTCCTCTTCATACACCCAGTCAGGGATGCCGTAAAAGTATTCCGGTCCGCCATCCTTGGTGATGGTCACCACGTCAGGAGAGCCGGCGAGTCTGCGAATGTATATGTTGTTGTTCATGGTGAAGGACAGGGCGTCGCTTTTGGGGCTCCAACTGGCAAGCTGTACGACGGCGACGTCATTGTCGGGGACCAGAGGCTCTACGCTGCCGGTCTCGACATCGAGGATGAAGTAGGTAGCCGTGAAGGAGTGGCGCCAGTTCTTCTTGCGGTTTGTGGCCAGCAGAACCTTTTTCAGATCAGGGCTGGGTTCCCACCAGACTGGTGTCCTGAGCTCGCGATTGTACATGAAGCGGGCGTTCCTCATGAGTGTTCGCGACTTGGCAGGCTTGGCCTCGGCGTTGTCACGTACGTCCTCGACGACCAAGAAACCGGCGGGGGCGTTGGATTTGAGCAACAATCCGTCGTGCCCGTCGGGGTCTGCAATCCAGCTGATTCCTTTCGATCTAGGAGACCAGTAGCCGCTGAGAACCTGGTCCAGGGTAATGGCTTTCCCGGATCCGCGAGAGGCGGCGTCTGGATCGTGTTCAAAGTCGCTGGCATGCTTATGAGAACCGGAAACGAAGAAGGCGGCGAGGCCTGTGAGCCAGACGGCGCAGAAGACGGCGCAGACAAGCAACGAGATGCGGCGCAAGCGCCTGTCCATGGGCCTGGGCTTCAGCGGAACGCCAGGTTCACCGAGAAAAGGCCCCGTTTCGGAGTCTTGATCGTCCGTCTCATCTTTCACGGACGGGAACCGGTCCCGGGCGCTGGTCCGACGCGCAGATGGGTCCTTTTCCATCTCCTCCTGGAGTCGGTCGAAGATGAGGCTCGTGGTGGACACGGTCGAGAGCGAGTCGTGCGAGGGCCGCGATGGTCGACTGTCGGAGTCGTCTGTAAATGGAGCCATGGGACGCCGGAGACGAAGACGAAGACGAAGACGAAGACGAATGCAGAGGCAGAGGCAGAGGCCGGGGCCGGTTGGGGAGCAGGCGGTTCAATCAAGTATGGCGGGCGCCGAGAGAAGGTATGGATGATAGACCGGATGATGGATGGGATGGATCGGAGGATGGATCGGAGGATGGATCGGATATACTCTCTGGTGGCGCTGCAATGGAGCAAGGTCTATAGACAGCGCACTGCCATTGCTGGACGCAACCAGGACAACCGATTTCGTCTTGTCTTTTGTCCTGTGAGGCTGTGACTCCTATCTTGGCCACGGATGGTGCCGACAGAAGAATCCGCCGCGTTTTTAGCAAATGGCCTGCGCATTGACACACATTGGCGCCATGACAATGCAGCCCGATACCCACTTCTATGCCGGTGTTCTAATAGCTGATGTGGCGTGCATGTGGCTTAGACAACAACGCCATTGGCCGTCGAGCCGACCAAAGTGTGGAGGTGGGTCTAAGGTCTATTCATCTCATCCAATTCAAGCCTAATCCTCCATGTGCAAGAACAGGACATGGAGCCTGCGTTCTCATCGCCACGCTTGCACTGTATGACCTCGTCCAGTCCACGGAATGACCGCACAGTGGTGTGCTGTACGCCCTGATTCCAGCCCCGGCGCCTCCAAGCCATGAGGCGGCTCTCTGCTGCTGGGAGCAGGGCATTGAGCAGTGGTCAGTGGACAGGGGGCGGCAACTGCCAGTGGGCACGCCGCACCACAGAAACATGGGTATTGATTGACATTGAGCCGGTTCGCCGGACTTGCTCGGCGATAGCCACTTCCCACCTCCGCATAATTCCTGGGACCCTCTTTTCTATTCTCTTATCAATCTCGGCCCGAGCGTCAGCTGATAGTGCTCAGCAGCATGCGGCTGCGGCCTCTTAACAGTGGGCCGCGTCACTGCTCGGAGACGGTGACCAACCAAATCCATCCAGTCTCCACCTTTTTTTCTCTTCTTCCCCCGACGTCGCCACCCGTCTTTCTCACATCTCCATTACGACATGCACCTACCATCATCTTCTCTTTCCCACACACTCAACAACCAAAACAATACACAGCAGAACAATCGCTCAGCTTAAACAAATTCCATAAAATCGCCGTACACAGACAACTCCCTCGAGATGTTTTCATTACGGGCACCATTCCGAACCATCCGGGCCATCCCTTCGCCCATCGCCGCGACAGCTGTCGCCCCTCAACTAGCCGGTCGGAGGTTCTACCACGACAAAGATAAGTCGCCCTGTTCTGGACAGCAAGATTCATGCATGACCTTCCGTCATGACTTGAACCGCTGTCGCACATTCCGCGTCGCTTTTTGTTTTAGCTTTCGCCTCTCCCACGCCCTTAGCTAACATTCCTTTTTTGTTGGGCATCTTGCACTGCTCGACCATTACAGCCGACCTAGAAATCCAGGCTCCATGGACAAAAAAGATCCTTCTGTCGGCACGGGTCTTGTCGGCGCTCCTGCCTGCGGCGACGTCATGAAGCTACAGATTCGCGTCGATGAAGCAACCGGCACGATTACCGATGCCAAGTTCAAGACCTTCGGATGCGGTTCTGCCATTGCGAGCTCGAGCTATCTGACGGAGTTGGTGAAAGGCATGAGATGTGAGTTTTTCTCAGAACCTCTGGGGTACTTTTTCGCAAAGCACTTGTCATGTGGTTTCTGTTCCATCGTTGCACGCATCACGCGCAATGTTTGTCGCAAACCAAAGGAATCCGCATCACTATATCACTGCGACAGTTTAAACTTTCATTTTCGGAAACGCTGACCACAAACGTTTACAGTGGATGAGGCCTCCAAGATTCGGAATGTCGACATCTCAAAAGAGCTGTGTCTGCCGCCCGTCAAATGTTCGTAAACATTCAAACTACCACTTGGGTCATGTGTCTTTTTTAGTCGATATTCTTGCTTGGAGTCTGTCGATACTAACTTTGTATAGTGCATTGTTCTATGCTCGCCGAGGACGCTATCAAGGCCGCTATTGCCGACTACCACGTCAAAAACCCCAAGGCCAAGATTACCGATCTGGCCGGTACTGCCAAGACTATTCGCGAAACAATGCAGCCGTCTGTTTGATTCGTTCACAAACACGACTGAAAAAAAAATGGAGGTGCATGAAAAAAAAATTTAACGGAACCTCACAAAAAAAAGACAAGGGTGGGTTGAGGGGAGATATCAACCAAGTATTGCTGCATCAGCGGAAACGAAGCGTCTGAGTTGCTGGAACTCGAGCGCGATTTAACAACGCGCGCACAGATCCATTGTCGATCAACGACGGAAACAAGTAGCTCTCGACGAGTTGTGGACGAATTCTGGCGGGCTGAAGCAGCACGGGAAAGCAAATTTGGTTTCCGGATTTTTTCAACAGGGGAGTGTCGCAATATCTTCTTGTACTAACTTTTTCCTTTCTTTTATTTTTTTTTAAATGTGTGATCCGTCAGAATTTACGGGCGCATCGAGATGGCGAACAGAAACATGCGTCGCTAAGAGACCCGAAGAAAACAGAGTTTTTGAGACGCGGTTGGTTCGAGTGGTTAGGGTAGTCGCTATTGTGGCTGTTTTACCTGGTGAAATTCAAGCAACGGGAATATTTCAGCATTATGCTTGATATTAGGTAGCGGTGCTACTGGTCTGGAGAAGTTTTTTCCGTTCTTTTTTTTCCTCTTGAATGGATATTGTTGAGCTGAATCGAACATGTCAAAAGGAACTCAAAGTTGTAAGGTCAAACTTCGCCCCATCGTGACCTTGTATGTTAACACTTGTTTACTTATCCATTGAAAGATGACGGTCACATTGTGGTGTGACCGACCGAGCCTGATCAGGTGGTTGGGCACTTCTTGGGTCGGAAATGACAAGGCCTCTGGTTCCAGCTGGTTGACAGCTGACGCGGGCCGTCCGTACATTTCAGCAGCGACGAGGAAGACTGGGATTCTAGAAATGTGTTGGGGAATGGAGAGAAGATGAGCTGTCTTGTCCTGCCAGACTGCCAGTGTATCCATTTATTGACCATTGGAAAAAGAGTCACTCGAGAATTCACAGTGCTTTTGTCGGAGTGATTGCGTTCAAAAGACCTCATAGAGTAGACTGTCCGCCAAACTGAACAGTTTCACCAATTGAAGAGGTTCCTTGGCAACCTCGTATGCAGTCAGCACCGGGCCGCTCTCGAAATTGAAAGCAGTATGCATGTCGAGTATCTTTCACCGCCTTTGCAAAGTCTGCAGCAGCATGTGTCGACCCAAGCACGCTTCCCCGTCTCCCAAAAGTGTGGCAGCAATGTTCCTGTGCAACAACCGTCCCTTGAGGGCGTTTTGTCACTGCTACATGGACAGCCGGACTTTCCGGCCTAGCCAGAGGACACGTCAGGACTTGGAACGCAGGATGCAGGACCAGGACTGCTCGGCTGCCGGGTTAAGAGTTGGAGCCTCATGTGCCAAGCAGCGGGAGAGGTCTCAAGACGTCCTTGTGTGTGCTTTTTTTTTTGCTTTCCTCTTGGATGGGTGATGGTGATGGTGGTGAGGTGACGTCGTGACGGCATTGCCGAAGCATTGAAAGCCTGAAGAATATGATCACAGCGATGGAGCAGCATGGCAGGATCTAGCAACAGTGGTTGATTAGCTGCAAAGAAAAAGAAAGTAAAAAAAAAAAAAAAAAAGAGAGAGAGAGAGAGAGAGAACAAAAAAAAAAGACAGGGCGGCATCCCGACTCCCAATTGCCGCTTGCCCACATCTTCAAGCCAAGAGCCGTTCGAACCTTCCCTAGTGGGTTAAGCGCAATTCGTTCTTCAGCCGCGGCTCTACGGAAGGAGCCACCAATACGCAGTCACGAAGCTCGTCGAGTCTAGAGTCGAGACGAAAGCCGGAGTCAATTGTTCCACCGGATAACAGCCTGCTCAACGGCCATCTTCTGAACTCATCAGCATTCTACATCGGCCTAATCGCTGCATGTCTGCATGTCTTTGGCGCACCTCCACCACTTTCCCAGAGTCGACAGCTTTCCATACTTGTGTCTGATGGCAGGATCAGGCGTCACGCCAGACAAAGTCGGCGTGGAACCCAAGTGTACCGCCCCAGAGTCGATGTAAAATGATTTGTCCTCAACCTCGATGCAGTCCACGACACGACACGACACGACACGACACGCCCTATGGGAGGGATACTTCTGTCTCAAGGTGATATCCCGCGTCTGATCCATCGGGTTGGGCCGCGTTTTCACAGGTCTGCAGTGTCCGTCGAATTCCGGAGTGTTGGAGACGTCAGGTATGTACCTATTACGGACTCCAGGTCGTAGACCTTCCAGTCCTGCACATGTTCCACTTGGGTAGGTCTACGGGTACTTGCTTCTTCCTCGTCCTTCTATCAAGAAGCCAACGCGTGTCGCGTGTACACAGGTGAGGTGTCATCGCGTGCTACATATCACGCGGAGGGGAGCGGGCTTGCCCGTGGTGGCCGAGGACCCATGGCTGCTTAATTCTTACCGAACGGCGAACACATCATGAGCTAAGTCATGGAAGTGATGCAGAGCACGGGGCGCTGCATCTTCTCTCCCCGAGTCTTCACGAGTCCTGGGCTTCTAATAGGCTGCAACTCTTGTACCCAAGAAAATTCAACACAAGGCTGCAGGCTCCGAACAAAATAAAATCTCCGTCGTGCCAGCCATGGCCCATGAGGGTGGTTCTTTTTTTCTAGACTCAGTGCTCGGCACTCCGTCTAAATCGTCGCCCGGACTTTGTTCAACCTAAAGGCCCAAGGCTAGCATCCAACCGCCTCAACTCATTACTCTTTTCCTATTGGCGAGATGAGTCGTCGTCAACCCAATACAACCAAGTGGGAACTTGTCGAATCCAATGCCGCTGACGCCCGCACCTGTGACGCTCGTTCGTCAGCTACGTGGCAAGTCATCGCCAATATGGAAACAAGCCACCGGCCAGATGAACCGCAAATTCCTTCTCTGATGACACAACCCTGCTTCAGCGTGCCTACTTTTTCTTCCAACCTACGCCAGGAACAAATCAGACACAGGGTGAAGAGCCTGACGGCCGTTCTACCCAGCCCTGACGCTGCTAGGCAGCCGGAGCGGCCGCATGATAGCCCTCGTCAGCGTGACATCAACGAACCACCTTACATCGGCCAGAAGGGGTATCCAGGACTTGTGCCAACTGCTCCGCATTTGTCACAAGCACCGGTCCCGGTCGAGTTGAATCATTTCCATCATCATGATATAGCTAGGCTCGGAACGTTAGAAACAGAGTTTCTGTCGCCTGCCAAACCCGACGCTGCTGCATCTTCTAGCACTAAGCCAAACGAAGTCGGAGCAGACATTGAGACTTTTCTTTCTCTTCAACCGCTAAAAAGCGCTAGGCCCCTGCGTCCACCGGCAAGCAGCGGACACTGGACCTCTCTCTTACCTTATTCGCAGGGGCCATGTGCGCAACTTCTCCCACCTTGCGGGCCATCAATCCAGCAAGATGATACTCCAGCCCATTTTGCGCAGTTGGCAACCAGCGTGATGGTCTCTCCTACGTTGACTGGAAATCACCATTTGGTCCCGAATGCAATACCTGATTCCTATGAGCTTTGTAATACATGGAGTTCCAGCCTCGATTGCAGCAATTATTGGGATGCTTTGTACAGACCGAAGGAGGATTTTTCACTCTTCTCATCTGAAGGAGGATATACCTGTCTTAGTGATGCGTACCACTCACAAACAGACGTGAGATATAGCAATGCTACGTCGCAGATTCTTCAGCGGAATCAGAGCGTGATGAGTGACAAAGGCAAGGCACAGCACCGACGCGGGCGTAGGGCCTCGCGGTCCTCTGCCATCACATCCCCGGCATCATCTGTAATACCCAAAGGCCATAGTTCAAGCACCGGATCAGCGGAACTTCCACTTAGAAGGTCTGGACGCCACGGTCCCCTCTCTCCACAAACGAATGCCAATGCGCAACACAACAGGATGGGGCATCTGACGTGCTATAATTGCAAAGCCAGAAAGGTCACGGTGAGTCGAGTACGGGTCCATAAATGGTATATGAGACGAGCAACTGAAGCCCTGGTCCCATTAGTGTTTACGACCATCTGGAGACTTGCAGCCATGTTTCAGATGCGTTAGGGATGACGAGCCATGCAGAAGACATTTTTTCTTCAAGATTGTTCGTGGATCCAAAATCTATCACAAAGGTATTATTGCTTCTGCACACTAGTCCGACAACCACAGCTTGGGCTAAATAGATGTGCAGCACAGTATCTTGTCAACTGCCTGGTTGTCCCCCAATGGTTCAAGCCATTTATTTTCACGAACGTCGACTCGGCGTCGAATTTGCGCTTGATGGAAGCCTATATGCGAGACTGCGACATTCGAGTACAACGTGTGGATGAAACTGTAGAGTTCATTTTGCGGCTGTCATCATGTCACACGCTATGGCAAAAGGATATATTCAAGCACAAGACCGCCTGTTCCATGGAGGAGTTTGTTACGGGCTTGTCAATGTATCACGACATCGACTTCAATAATTACATCGACATGCGCCAGTGTGACTGGGACAAGCCCATGGAGGCCTTTCTCCAAATGGACGCCATGTCGGGCGGCGTCAAATGTTACCTGACCTGGAAGTCAGGGTGTCGTCAGCTCAATGAGCCGATGGGAGTACTCGAAGATTGGCAACAAAGGCTGTGTTTTATTGCCATGGCTACTTTGCAGCATCTTCGTCACCGCCTAGAAATGTCGGCATGCTCTCACTTGGAAAGAAAGCTGACAAGTAGGACAACGGCACAGGGCCACAATGCGATAAAGCCCGACATTGCGACGATAAATTTACTGGGCAAATATTTGCTGTCGCTCCGTCGCAGAATTTGTACCTGGAGGAAAGAGCTAGGCAGTCTGTTTCTAGCAGCCGTCAGCCCTCACATGGATCAAGACGTGATGCGGCAAGCCTGCGCGCAAATGGACTCGCTCTGCTACGATTTATATAGCCATTTCTGCTTCCATTCGCAAAACATGGACGTAGGTCTGCGGAACAGAGTGGAGATGGCGCGCACTACGTCTCATCCTGACACTGGTCTACGACGGGAATATTTACCGACTATCAAGGGTGAAGCGGGGTTTGCCGCATGGATGCGCGACGGTGAAACGTGAAAAAGGCATCTGCGGGGAAACTGTGATGATGTTACCCCAAGGCGTCATGTTGGAAAGCGCCGCGCGTTCTTGATCGAAGGGGAGAGGGACCAGTGAGATGGGGTGGGGCAAGACGATGCAGTGCATGCGCCGATTTCTTTCGCAAAAAGTCCATGATGACCTTATATGTGCGACCATGATCTGTGCCGAATACTACAGGTGAGACGAGAGGTTGGGGGGTTTCAAGCCAACACATCAAGCACTCATTCTCAAAGTGGCCTTGATGCCTTGATGCTGTTGAATTCGACAGACCATCACAACAAGACAATCACACCAACGACCGGCGACAAAATGGTCGAAGCCAAGGACAAGGAGTGCCGAAGGAATTGCCAAGGTACCCGGTCAAGTGTCGGACCTTTACTGCTTCACAGAACCAGAAGGCGTCATCAGTGAGTATGCGATCCTGGGGACTTGTTAGCAAGTCGAGGGCATCTCTGACATGAAGCCAGCCATGATGGACCTCCCCCGGATATCGCATCGTGCAAGTCCTGGGCAGGGTCTACGGCATCAGCGTCCGCAGCCGGAACTTGGCCGCCAGTCTGGGCATGGTTCTCAAGAGTCTGGGAGGCGGCGAATTGCGCTGGTTCACGTCGGTGCTCTACTCCTGCCGCAACGACTCCATTCGCCGTGTCGTCAATGAGTGCAAGCGGCGGGGCGGCAACGCGGCCATCTGTTTACGGTTCGACGTGGGCGATGCGGGCGGTTTTTGCGCAGACGTCGGCCTACGGGACTGCCTGCGTTGTGGAGAAGATTGACGAGGCAGTCAAGCCGGCGCCTCAGCTCGTACGGAGTTGGGCGTGGATGCGATGGTGTAAAAATCCAGCTCGAGTTGTTGGTGTAACGTGAGTCTGACGAGGAAGAGCAAATGCGATTACGTGTACGGCAGCGAGACCGACGGGGAAGACGGGGAAGACGGGGGAAGACGGCGGACGACATGGAGGGCCTCTCGAAAGTGGTACAGCGTCGACGGCGCACGTCGCAACCAGCCGGCTCGCTTCGTTGTGCAACGTGAACTCTGAAGCGTCGGGTAGCCAGCCAGCGTCTCCGTTCTGCTGGTTGTCACGAAGGAGCTGAACAGCATGGGAGTCGCTGCCTGGCATCAAGGTTTCGTCATGCTCTCTGCCAAGTCGCCATCGATCAGTTCCGGAAGGAGCAAAGACTCTCTTGGGAATATCTTGGGCGACAATCGCACGGCCCCCTCCCCCCCTCTCTCACTCTCTCCCTCCCAACCACCACCAAAAAAGAAAAAGAAAAAGAAAAAGGGTTGGTAGCTGCTTGGATGCGCCTGCAAAAGAAGTCCGAGTTTATTCTTTTGGCGGCGCCTGCCCTGCTTCTGCGTCCCAGCCAGCACCAATTCGTAACGCATCCACATCCCCCCCCCCCGGCGAGGCAATGTGACGTAACGTGATACTTGAGACTCGGCTCATCCAAGGCTCTTATCAACGTTCACTAATTGTACAAAGGTGTTGATTAGCTCTTTGAGTATCAATTGTCTCCTACACAAGCTCCCCCACGGTCAACCACAAAAGCTCCAACACAACACGACTGACCTCGCTTTCGACATGGCAAACATACGCCAGCTCACGATGGCAGTCTTGGCTGCCACGGTCCCTGTCGCGAATACCTTGTATGTCAACGCATCTGTTGCCGCTCCTTGTGATTCGCCAATCTATTGTCATGGAGAAATTCTCAAGGAGGTTGAGCTGGCCCGGCCATTCTCCGACTCCAAGACCTTTGTCGACATGTAAGCGCATTCCACCAGCAACGCAATGGCAACGCATAGGGGCCCAAAATTAAAAACTTCCTCGTCAAAGGCCTGCTATTCGACCCCTGAAAGACATACAAGAAGCTTTCGACAAGCTCGACAAACCCCTCCAAAACAACACAGCTCTGCACGACTTCTTGACCACCTACTTTGCAGACGCTGGCCAAGAACTGCACGAAGTCCCCAAGAGCAACCTCACTACGAATCCCCAGTTCCTCCAACACCTCAACGATACCGTCATCAAGGAGTTTGTGGCCAAGGTCATTGACATCTGGCCTGATCTGACTCGTACCTACAGTGGCTCCGGCCCCAACTGCTCTGCGTGTCCCAACAGCTTCATTCCCGTTAAGCGGACCTTTGTTGTTGCGGGCGGCCGCTTCCGGGAGCCTTATTACTGGGACTCGTATTGGATCTTGGAGGGTCTGCTCCGAACCAAGGGCTCATTCACAGAGATTGCCAGAAACACAATCGAGAATTTCCTCGACTTTGTGGAAACATTTGGCTTTGTACCCAATGGAGCGAGAGTCTACTATCTCAACCGATCGCAACCACCACTGTTATCGCAAATGGTAAAACTGTACATGGAGCACACCAACGACACCAGCATACTTCAACGTGCGCTGCCGCTATTGATCAAAGAACACGAATTCTGGATGGCCAACAGAACCATTGAAATCGATTCTGGCGGCAAGACGTATCGTCTCAACCGCTACGCGGTGACGAACACGGAACCCCGGCCAGAGTCCTACCGAGAAGACTACGAAATGGCGACGAATGCGTCGTATTATGCGACATCGGGCATCATCTATCCCGAGAAGCAGAAGCTGAACGATTCCCAGCGTGCGGAGCTGTATTCCAACTTCGCGACCAATGCCGAAAACAGTTGGGACTTCAGCTCCCGGTGGCTGGCCAATCCTCTGGACTCTGCGCGGGATGTCTACTTCCCACTTCGCACCAACGACGCCAGGAGCATCGTGCCCGTGTGCTTGAATTCCATACTGTACGGCAACGAGCTCGCCATTGCGCGCTTCTTAAGCCAGACGGGCAATATCACCGCCAGCCGTGACTGGGAGAACAAGGCCGGCGCGCGCAGCCAAGCCATGCACTCTCTCATGTGGAACGAGACGCTCTTCAGCTATTTTGATTACAACTTGACATCTTCGTCGCAGAACATCTATACCATCCGCGACGACGACGCCACCGTAGCCGACAAGGCGACTGCTCCTCCTGACCGACAAGTCGTCTTTCACGTTGGCCAATTCTACCCTTTCTGGCAAGGCGCCGCGCCGGCGTACCTGAAAAACAACCCGCATGCCGTCAAGACGATTTACGCTCGCATCGCCGACTATCTCCAGGATCGCCCAGGCGGCATCTCCGCAACCAATGTCAAGGCGCATGGGCAGTGGGACCAGCCCAATGTGTGGCCACCGCTGATGCATATCCTCATGGCTGGTCTTCTCAACACGCCCCCGACGTTTGGCGAAGACGATCCCTCCTACCGACACGTGCGAGCCATGGCCCTGACCCTGGGCCAGCGATACCTGGACTCTACCTTTTGCACCTGGTACGCCACGGGAGGCTCCACGTCTGCCACACCCAAGCTCCAGGGCCTCAGCGACAAGGACCAGGGCATCATGTTTGAGAAGTACAGCGACAATGCCATCAACCAGGCCGGCGGCGGGGGCGAATACGAAGTCGTCGAGGGGTTTGGCTGGACAAACGGCGTGCTCATCTGGGTAGCCGACGTGTTTGGCAGGGACCTCAAAAGGCCCGAATGCGGGGATATCAAGGCCGCCAGAACCCAAGGCCGCAGCACCGGCGCGGACGGGAGAAGAAGCATCAGCGCCGTGGAGCTGACGACAGGAGATGCACGGAGAGTCAAGAGATTCGGCGGTAGAGCACGTGAGTAAAGGCCGGGGGGATGAAAATAAAATAAAACAAAACAAAACAAACACGCGCCAAAACACACGGATGCGAGGAACAGTAGGGGAAAGGAGGAAAAAGAAAAAATGCAGGACTCCGAATGAAACATGTACATGTGGGCAATGGGCTGTTTCCAGGAATAGCATCAACGTTTACGTACATTTCCACGTGCTGGAAGCGATGTACATGGTATCTATATGCAGCCGAAAGGCGCGCTTCGAATCAACCCAAGGGGCATGCCAGTAGTACGACGTAACGAGCTTGAGACATGGGCATCATCAATAGTGGTATGCATATATGATACATGTCTATATATGAATCGCTCCTTTCTCCTTTTGTTCGTCGTCCCGCATTACCCCGTTTTGTGCAAAACAAAGACGCACGTAATTTCAATACCTGATGCTTCGAAATGCCTACATACATGGATACATACATGGATACAAAAGACCCAAAACTCGGCCGAGACAAGGCGCGTCAAATCAAGATACGCCAAGCTGGACCGCCTTGTCTGAGAAGAGGGTTCCGCTCTCGAAACTGCCCACAAAAGCAGTACAAATCCCTCGTCCGGGACTTTATTTGCGCCGTCCGGGGCGTGGCTCTCCTCACTTTTTGTCTTCCCCCTTCCGCCTTTTGTTTCCCCCCCTCTCGTTCTTCCCTTTCCCACCTGCAGAATCCCGACATGGATCGCACAAGAGGAGGGTTTGATGACGAATCGGATGGGTTGAATTTTTTTTTTTTACGCCGTCCCTCAGGCCTTGATGGCCTTGGGGGCACTCATGGGCCGCATGGGGCCCTTTCTCGGCTCGTCTGCCTTGTTGACTCTGTATTTGAGCTTGACGCCCATGGCGGCGAGTTCCACATCGAGGTACTTGAGGGCTCCGGGCACGACGACCTGAGTGGTCTGGTCGCCGCCGACCCAGCAATGGCCCTGGCCGTCTTCCCATATCTCGCCCTGGATCTCGGTGAGGTCGATGGCCTGCGTGTCGTCGAGGCGGGTGGCGCAGTTTCGACACCGGACCGTGCTGGGGGCCCTCTTCTTGCCGGACGCGAAGGGGGTGACGGTCGGCTGGACCGAGAGGAAGGATCCGCAGCGTCGGCAGATCCATGACTTGGTGTAGTCGGAGCAGTTGAGGAGTCGGTCCTGGAGGAGGAAGGCGGTTCCATGGGCGAGGAGCGCGTCCCTTTCCATCTCTCCGACACGGATACCACCACCGCGTTTACGGCCCTTGATGGGCTGGCCCGTGGTGGGCACGACGGGCCCCGTGGTTCGCACTTGGAACTTGTCGTTGACCATGTGACGGAGTCGTTGGTAGTAGACGACGCCGATGTAGATGTCTGCGCCGAGCTCCTCGCCCGTGGTCCCCGAGTACATGGGCTCGTTGCCGTGGTAGTTGTAGCCCGCCTTCATGAGCTGGTGGCCAAAGTAATCCGCCGCCGTGTTTTCCTCGTTGAACTTGAACGGCGTGGAATCCTGAGCGATACCGTGCAGGGCGCCGGCCTTGCCCGCCAGGGACTCGACAAACATGCCAATCGTCATGCGCGATGGGAAGGCGTGAGGGTTGATGATGATGTCGGGCTGCATGCCGGATTCGGAAAAGGGCAGGTCGATGGCGGGCCACTTCTGGGACGCGACACCCTTTTGTCCGTGACGGGAGGAGAACTTGTCGCCGATGACGGGACTTCGTGGGATGCGGAACTTGATGGATATCGTCTGCAGGGGCTCGTTGCCGGACTCGGCGCCGATGAGGCGGACCTCCTCCACGAAGCCAATCTCGCTGTCCTTGTACTTTTCATAGTGTGTGATGCCGTCCAGATTGACGAGGTTGCCGTTGTAGTCCGGGGTGACGGTGTGCCACGCGCAGATGACGTCGCCGTCTTGGATGAGGCGCCCGACGTGCGGCAGGCCGTCGTCGTCGAGCATGGTCTGGTGGTCGGCGCTGACGTAGCTGTGAGGAGCGAAGCCAAAGGCTTTGGTAATGGACTTGGCTGCACGGGTCCGGGAATCGTCCTTGACCGAGATTTTCTTGGTCTTGTAAATGGTGCCGTGGCCGAAACCGCGCTCGTGAGCCGACTTGTTCAGAATCATGGCGTCGTCCATGTCATAGCCGGTGTAGGAGATGACAGCGACGATGGCGTTGGTGCCGTTGGGGAAGTTGTCGAAGCCATAAGCATTGTGCAGAGGAGCGCGAACAACGGGTGTTTGGCCTGTTTGTATCCTGTAAGACTTGTTGTCCGTCCGATAGCGGATGGCGGCTCCCGGAGTGCCCATGGTTTGTTTACCCATCTGGCATTGGTACATATTACGCGGCGACTGGTTGAAGTCGGAGAAGGGCGTCATGTTGGCGAGGATGGACAGCATGTTGGTGGGCGCCAACTCGACATGCGTTGACATTCCAGACTCGATCTCCTGAGGCACTACAGCAATGGACATGTACGGCTGCTCGTAAGGACCGACATAGTCTTCCTTCTGCAGCGGTAGGTACTTGACCGGACGGACCATCCTCGCTGGCGTCGACGACATGTAGACGCCCGGGTACGAACCGCCACGAGAGGGCGGCACGTAGCCGATTTCGAGTTGCAGCGGTACGCCGTGGGTGCCCTCGACCTTCCAGTATCGCAGGCAGTCTGCTATCCGAAGAGACTCCTTGGGCGTGCACCAGCCGAGTATTTTCCCGTCCAACATGACCACGACATTCTCCTCCGTAAGCGCCGACGACGTATCCACGACCCCGAGTTCCCTTACCAGCCGAGGAATCACGGATGCGTCCACGTGGTCCGTCATGATCTTGCACTTATGGGCCAAGTGGTTCAAAAGACCACAGGGCGATCCATCGGGAGTATGGACAGGGCACATGAACCCCCACGATTCGGGGAGAAGCTTTCTGACAGCCGTTGTCTTCAGCTGGGCAAAGAAGGCGCCACGATGCACCATGCGGAAGTGGCTGATGAATCGAAGAAAGTTGAGCTTTTCCGCCACCACGGTAAATCCAGCCGTTTGCTGCAAGTCCAACCCCGAGGGACTTTGCAAGTTTCCCGTCGATAAGAAGTACTCCAGCGCATTGCCGATGTTCTCATTGGCCTTTTTGAAAATATTGCCGGGGAATTCTTTCTTGAAGTCCTCAGACGTGAAGGAAACGGTAGGCCGCCGTCGCAGGAAGTCTCGAATAGAAGCACGTACCCCGACACTGAGGAACTCGTCCAACCGTTCCTTCAAGATCTGACTGTACAGAAATCCGCCAAGAAGGATTTCTTGGTTCTGCAGAGCATCAGGGTTGTCGACTGCGCATTCACCAGCGGCCAGTGCATACAGCTTACGCGCCATAAATAGGAGCATGCGGAATTTGTCCCCGTCTTGTTCGTCCGTCACGCTGACGTTGCCCAAATGGACAAGGACGATTCTTCTCAGGAATTCGGTGCCCACTTCGTAATTCGACATGGTTTCAGAGACGCCCAAAACCACTCTGAACTTTTCGCCCAGGTAGGCTCTGGTCTCCGACTTGGTATATACTCCATATGACTTGTATGTTCGCAAGAGAACCTCGATACGATCTGTCAAGAAGGTGTTCTCTGTGGCTCTGGATCCCATTGGTCCGACCAGTCCTTCGAAAATCTCGCGGTCGTTGGTCTCGACCAAGGCTTTCAAAATCATAATGACCGGAATTAAGTACTCGTTTTTGCGCCATGAAAAGCGGAATGTGATATTACCATCATTCAGATAATGCAGGACGTTTGTTTGCGAGGTTTCGTCGGGTCGCACAGATCGAACAATAATACCGTACGGAGTGTAGCCGGCGCCACGGTTTTGGAAACTGGGACGGTTGATAGCCATCGGAAAGTTTCGCTTGTTGACCTGCAGCAGCCTGATAATTTTTTCAATTCCATTGACCACAAAGTAGCCTCCCAGCTCTTCTGATTCCTCCTTTCGCTGAACCAATTGCTGTGGTGAATTATTCTCTAAATGACATCGGTTTGACTAATTCTTCATGGTCAATTCCACATCTGTTTTTTTTTTGTTTTTTTTTGCTCACAGTACATCCCCATAATCTGCGAGGAACTGGAATCCTACCTTGATCATGACGGGGACCTGGCCCATTTCTCGAACGAACTCGACTGGATCGCCTCCATTAATCCTGTACTCAAACGTGGCAGACAGCCTTCCTCTATATGTAACGTGCCGTTCTCTGCATTCTGCGGGGAAAATTTGTTGATCCCGAGCCATCTTGTTCGACGGCGGGACTTGTGGTCTTTGCAAGGCCACGTCTTTGATACGAATGTGTAGCTGATTTTTGCCATCGAAATCGCTTCGCTCATCGCCATCGAGAAAGGTTTTGGTGCCAATATCAACTAAGCCGTGAGCGAGAAGTCCTGGCTTTTCATCGTTTCGAAAAATGACATTGAAGGACTCAATGTGCGGGTCAACAGCAAGCTGGAGAGCGGGGTATGCGGTGTGGTCTTTTGGAGGGTTTTGAAAAAGATCCTGGCGACGGAGGGTGTGATATTCATGATCCCAAAGCGTGTTCGTCGCCGGGGGAGGCATGATGGTTGTGAAGACTGCAGCAGCAAGCTGCGCTTGGGACGAATAGTGTATGCAAGAACAATTGGATTCCTGCGTTGATCGGGCTCGAGATAGTGTCGCTAACAAATCGTCGAAGCCTACAAATAAACTTGTGGCTGAAAGTCCGTTTTCAACAAGTCGAATGCTCGGGAGTCGGCACCTTTCCGCAGCAAAAGGTGAGCATACAAAATTTCCACATCCACCTCACCACCAAAGCATGCCAAGGCTTATCATCATGCCAGGAAAAAAAAAAGCTGCCGATAACATGCATCACGTGATATATCGATAACAGCGGCTCGATTTTTAATGATGCCTAGCGGCGGGGCACCTGATCTTGCTTGCATTTGGGCAATCGATGTACACTGTAAGTACCTATGAGTGAGAGTATCTGGAAGTATGTACTTATATGGTACATCAAGTACATAAGGACCACTGATAGGCCACTAGGATAACTGCTAAGTAGGTACCTTAGGTACCTAGCTACTTGGGCAGTAAAATGAGCGATGATTTCATCAAATCACTACAATTGACGGCGAGAATTGCGAGGATAAAGGACGAATCGCGGAGACTTGGATGACTGTCTGTTCAAATCGTCACAGGAAACGGCCCAATGCGCTTGCTTAACCTGTTTCCCGCACCATCAACTCTGAGATTCAGGCGTATGCGTGTAGATGCAGTACTAATTCACATATTGTACGTTTGCTAACCAAAGACTTTTCATGTCTCAAAGGTAGCGCGTGGAAGCCGCCCTACGTCCTAGGAGACTGGCGCCTGGCTGCGGTCGGGAATCGTAGCGAATGGCGCAGGCATACCGAAGTCATGCACATGCACCACATATTCTCATGCTGATCAGTTGTCATTCTCGCACGCTGGCACGCTTGGGATCCGTTGCCCAGGGTCTCTTTCCTGCCGTCCACGCAAACACATGTGTCATGGATATATGCCCGTGAATTGTCGCGCAGGTGGCGGAGCCTGAAGCATTGTCGCCGCTTCTCGCTAACTGCCGGAACGGACGCGACGCAAGCTAAAACGTTCAACAACCAGCACAGCAAACAAGGCCAGCCTGTTCAATGTTGGGTAGACAGACTGGAGTACCTTGCCGTGGTCGGGTGAAGTGTTTGTTGTTTGTTGTATGTTGTATGTACATGCAATGCTCTGGTGCTGGGGTCCAGCAGGGCTTATTGGCTCAAGAGTTAAGATGTACACTGTGTGTATGCCTGTTGTTTGCACGGAGTAGAAACATGGCTCGTGGGCGTTCGGGCGTGCGTAAAACGTGAAGTACTTTACATACATCAAACAAATCCCATGACTACATTCGGGATTACCTGAACGTACTGTACCTACCTACTTGACGATGCATGCACAGTGTGTCTGTGGAGGGACGAGAAGGGGAGAGGGGCATCGTCGTCGACAATCAAGCATCAGAGCACAGGGGGGTCATCCAACCAGCATCTAGCCAGCATCTAGCCAGCATCTAGCCAGGGGGACAAACGCAAAATCAGGCTGGGATCCTGTGCACTCTATTTACGCTCCTGCTGTATCTAAGCGAGATGTGATGTACATGTACACATTGGGCAGGAACGATCAAGGCAATCTGCATCGGAACGGAGGAACCAGAGATGACAGCCTTCGATGTTGCGGACGACGGTCGAAAGCTTGAAGCACCACTCTGCGGAACAGCATCAGCAAAGTTTCGCAGATTCATGGCTGCGTCTCGACCCGTTCTGCCTCAAGATACGACCGATCGACAGCCTATACGTAACAACCTAGGTATTTATTGTATGCAAGTTTTGGAGCAGGCAGCGAATGGCGTGGCCGGTTTTTTGGTTGCCAGTCAATCGTGCACGCCGCCTTTGTCTTCGTCAACGGCCGCCGACCACGAACCGAAACGCCTGCTCGGGTCGGGACTAATGACAGACCTGGAGCAAAAAATACAGAAAAGGCCAAGGGTAAGAAGCAAAACCCCGGCAGCCGGCATACGGAGGCCCTGCAGCGAGACGGGATTTTTTTAGGAGAAAACGGGAAACGAAGGGCAAATCAAATCAAACCAACCCGAAAAGAAAAGAAAAGAAAAGAAAAGAAAAGAAAGGAAAGGAAAAAGAAATAAGACTCAATGGGGAAGAAAAGCGGGCCAGTGCCAGAGATGACTCGAGCTTTGCGTGTCATTTTGACGCCTGGCTTGTTTTCCAACCTCGAGCCATGCCAGAGGCACAAACCAAACCGCCCTTGTCAGGTCAGTTCGTATTAGTCTGGTCCGTCGGCGACATGGAACGCGCGCTTGTTGTGAGTCCATTCCCGGTGTTTGTCGTCTACATCATCAGTTCTGTTGCTCAATGCTCCTTCCTGTAGATTGTCCCCGGCTCTTTAGCCTTATCGCAGCACGTCCGCCTGTGGCATCCAACGAGAAGCGTTTGTCATGGTGGTTCAGTGCGAAGCAGAGGTTGAAGCAGATCCTTCCGTGATTTGACGTCGTCTTTTTCTCTGAAATTACACCAGATCGATTTAGCTCGGGTGTTCTGCGATCATGGGAAATGCAATAATGAATGGACATCAGAAGTCCACCCGGCGCCGAGGTTCCAGCAGGTTACTTGCTTGCAGAAATATGTCCATGCAACACTAAACCATTGACTGACTCGTTTCTGGGCCGTACCGTTGCCGCGGCTGCGAGGTTCCGATTGACCACTTTGGGCTGCTCATTTGCCGTCCCGTGTTCCTCCATATTCGGAGACGAACATGGGAATTCTCGACTTCGCAATGCCGCCGTACTCTCGATCATGTGGTGCATACGCTCTGTGCACACGTGCAAACACACACACGTTGTACACGTGTACCCGATATTTGTCTTTAAGAATCCAGAAGCCGAGCTCCCTCTCATCCAGATATGTACATACAAGATTGTGCCTCGTGACGCATGCCTAGAAAAAGACCCGAGAGCGGGCCTCAAGCCAAGGTCTCGCCAGCATGGGGCCGGATCCCATATCGCTCGGTTACCCAGCTTGTTTCAGTCGGCCCAAGTTCCTGTTACCTCATGCCATACTTTAAGCTGCTCGACGGACTAGGCTCGGCTGGGGAAAACCCGCCGTTTTCTCCGACCTAATTCTAATCTCTTATTACCATCTTTGCCTTGCAGGGAGCAGACCAGCTAGGTTGGCTAGAAGAGACCAGAAGCTGGGCAAAGAAACGTGGAGCTTCGCCAAGACCAGACAGCTACAGAATGGTGACCAAGTCGTTTATACTCTCCTCGGAGCATCGTGCTTAACCAGTCCCTTGCACAAAACTATCCTCCTTCCACGTTCCCATCCGCGTCTGGACTCTACCCTCAACCACTTACACGAAGAAAAAAGAGAAGGAAAAAGAAAAGAAGAAAAACGAAAGGAAAGGAACAAGGAACGGAAAGGCAAGAAAACGTCGTGCCACGAATTTCTTCGTGCCGCAAGACTATTCTTTTTTTTTTCGTCACTGAGCGACAGTTTGCGCGACAAATCACCACCATGACATCGCCGCCAAAGTCGGACCAGGACGACCCTGGACCTGATGCGTACCGCGGACTCGGTTCAGCTATACAGCATAATTCTCATCACCAGTACCCAGATCACCTCGCGGCGCATGAAGCTGCAGGCAACGCCAGTAATGTCGGCCAAAGTGCCTATGTTGAATCACCAAGTCCTGGCTCGAGTGCCGACGAAAGTCCTACGATACCGACTCATTCAACCGTCAGTAGCGAAGCGTCTGCGCCTGCGCTCGCGTCCGCAGCTGCGGCGGCGGCAGCTGCAGCCAAAAAAGAAAAAGGTCGTGTTAGATTCAACAACAATACAGTGACTGCCAAGCCACCCGCACTCAAGTTGGAAATTGTGCCAAAGGCGCTGGAACGGCACACCGCGCCGGCCCCGAAAGCCAGACCTTCCATCTTGCGGGCCAACTCGTCTGGATCTGTGCCCACGACCAAGGACCTCGACATCGACCTGGATTCTGAGACGGAAAAGGCAATCTCGGCCGTAGCTGCTCAGGAGCGCGCCCAGCAGGTAGCCGCGAGGGTTCTTCGGGATTCGCCATCCGGATCTAGAGCATCATTGGAATCCTTTCCTACAACGACCAATACCGACGGCGATCTCTTTGCAAGCGACGTCAATAGCATACCTTTGCGCAAGTTGGCCCAAGGGCAGTCTGGAGGCGAGAGTGCCGGCGTGAGCGTCAGTCAAGCGCCGGAAAAGCAGGAAAAGGAGGGAAAGGAGGCTACGGTGAGGGATCAGGCTTCCCGTCTTGTTCAGGTTCATACTCGGCAATTTCGAGCAAACACGACCAGCGACTGTCTGACCGACGAGGAATCCGTGGTCGGCGATGTGCAGGCAAGCCGAGATGACATGACGGGGGGGTTTTACGATGGGGTGTACAACGTTCCCCCTCCGCAGCATTATCGAGGGAGTGTCTTGTCCCAGCTCTTGAAGCTCTACAAGCCTACCGATCCCGGCCTGGTCGGGTCGTCGGGTCATAGTCGCAACTGGAGCTCCTCCAGTGCCGGGGGCTTGACACCACCCGGGCCCGGCTCCGGCAGCATCACGCCGACTCACGGGCGCAAGAAATGGTACGAGCAGAATCGTTCTCAGGAGACTCTGGCCACCCTCGTCGAGGCCTCGACCAGACTTGCCAAAACGAACAAGCCGGGTGAGGAGCCGAAAAGCCCCGGCAAGAAGAGACCTGTCATCACGAGACGAACCAGCAGCGGCCGTCTGAGAGCGTACTGGCACAAAGAAGAAGCGCGCATCACGGTTCATATTGCCGAGACGCTGAGCCGGCAAGGATACATCATCAAGCTCTGCCGGGCTCTCATGCTGTTTGGTGCGCCGACTCATCGGCTGGAGGAATACCTGACCATGACGGCTCGCGTGCTCGAGATTGATGGCCAGTTTCTGTATCTCCCGGGCTGTATGCTCATCTCCTTTGACGACAGGACGACTCACACGACCGAGGTCCGCATCGTCCGCACCACGCAAGGGATCGACCTGGGCAAACTCAAAGACGTGCACCACATATACAAGGAGGTCATGCACGACATCATTGGCGCAGACGAGGGTATGCACCTGCTGGAAGAGCTCATGAGCTCGAGAGACAAGTTCCACGACTGGACCCGCGTCCTCGTCTTTGGCCTGACCAGCGCGACGTGTGCGCCCTTCTCCTTCTCCGCTCGGCTGATCGACTTGCCTATTGTGTTTTGCTTTGGTTGTCTGGTTGGCTTGCTGCAGCTGATTGTGGCGCCCAGGTCCGACATGTACAGCAATGTCTTTGAGGTGACGGCCACGATTGTCGTCAGCTTTCTCGCTCGCGCATTCGGAAGCATCAAGGACGGCAATTTATTTTGTTTTTCGGCATTGGCGCAGAGCGGAATCGTGATGCTGCTTCCCGGGTATGCCGTGTGTAAGTTGGGGTCTTTTTTTTTTCTCCCCGCTCTCGGTCGAGGTTTCGATGAAATACCGAATGCCGAATGCCGAATGCTGACCCAATTCGTTTCTTCTCACAGTATGCTCGGCGCTCGAGCTGCAGTCGCGTGCCATCGTCCCGGGATCGATCCGCATCGTCTACGCCATCATCTACTCCCTTCTTCTCGGTTTCGGCATCACCGTCGGCGCGGCCCTCTGGGGCCTCTTTGACGACCACGCCACGTCGGCGACGACATGCTCGAATCCGATCCCGCCCCTGTACGGCTCCCTCTTCGTGCCCCCCTTCATCGTATGCATTGCCGTGCTGTACCAGGCGAAATGGAAGCAGATGCCCGTCATGGTCCTCGTCGCCCTGACGGGCTACATTGTCAATTTCTTCAGCAGCCTCAAGTTCATGGCCAGCCCGCAGATTGCCAACATGCTCGGCGCTCTCTCGGTCGGCCTCCTGGCCAACCTCTACTCCAGACTACGGCACGGCGTTGCCGCGGCGACGCTGATTCCGGCCATCTTCGTGCAAGTCCCGGGTGGTCTGGCGTCGAGAGGCGGCCTCCTGAGCGGACTCAACATGGCGAACCAGCTGACCAACTCGTCGAGTGTGACGGAGGACATGAGCACGGGGCATTCCGACCAGGGGGATTCCCTGAACGTGGTCTTTAACGTCGCGGCAAGCATGATTCAGATTGCCATTGGCATCGCGGTGGGCTTATTCATGAGTGCCATCATGGTGTACCCGTTTGGCAAGCGACGAAGCGGACTTTTTAGTTTTTAACATGACCTGATGACTGTCCCGTCGCCCCCGTCGCCCCCGTCGCCCCCTCTCAACGTCTTTTCCCCTCCTATTTTTTTTCATCTTCTCCCCTTTTGATTTCCCTAACTACCCTGTATGTTACCCTTTTTTCCTCACTTGCTTGCATCATAGCTGACGATGGAATGGTGCCGACGAGGCCCCTTGCGTGTTCCCATTTTGGTGATGTGGACGCAAAGGCGTCCCAATTTCAGCGTCATGTTTTGTTCTGGTTTTCTCTGGCGTGTTTTTCAAGAAAAAACAAAACAAAAACAAAAACAAAATTAGCATAGCGACATTGTTCTTTTAGACCAAAAAAAAACATGTATTGTTATTCATGCTCGTGCAGTCAGCAGCGATGTGATTTGCCTGTGAAGGGGAACCGTCACGCAAACCAGCCAGGATGTTGTCCTTTCCCAAAACAGACATACATGTCATCGTACCGCGACAGCAGCGCCGCCCTGCCCGCTCTCCCGAAAACACATGAATGATGCCTGGCAGCACCCGGTGGTGTTTGCCGTCGTGCGTGGCGGGTGCGTGGCGGGTGCGTGGCGGGTGCGTGGCGGGTGCGGCGTGGGGCAAGAGAACGGGTGTCTATCACCACAAAACAAAACCCTCGCCCGTGCGGCCGGTGATACAGATACACTGCGCTTGGTATACGGGACCGTCGTGCTGAGTAGAAGGCCGGTCCCTCGCTCCGTCATTCATGCAGGCACCGGATGGTGCGTCAGTCAAGTCACCACAAGGGCGGTGCGTGTACGTGGGCGCCAAGGTCCGTACGGGGACGGCCATGATGATGGGAGACGGCAGACGGCAGACGGCAGACGGCCGACGGCAGTTGGCAGTTGGAAGTTGGCAGATGCGGGATGGCGCGATTTGGGGCTCAGGCTTTGGCAGGCAACAAACCTTCTCGTTTTGTAGAATAACATACATCCAGACATGACGTAGTATCATCCAAGTACCTAGGTACAACCATGAAGATGGGACAAACGGGCCTGGTTTGACCGAGGCTGAGACTTTGTCGCTAATCGGCTCAGTCGTCACCTTGTGGCGTCACCAAGATCCGAGGTTGACTGGGAGTGCGACGTTGGGCCAGGTCGTTGAAGGGGCATGGTTCTGACGAATGGCCAAACACGGTGGTACATGGTCGGTTCGATGGTGGTGGACGGTCGGATGGTCTGGTGGTCTGGTGGTCTGGAGGTCTGGTGGACTGGTGGACTGGTGGACGGTGGACGGTGGTCTGGTGGTCTGGTGGACTGGTGGACTGGTGGACTGGTGGACTGGTGGTGGCAGTCTCAAGCCGGCATGTGTAGACGGGACTCGACTGGTCTGCTGACGACGACGACGGGACATGGAGTTGAGGCCATCGAAACCATCGAGGCCATGCAGCGTTCTGTCCATGTCCATGTCCGCCTTCTGTGTCCTAGACCAGACGTGGTGCAGGCACCAGGCAGGCGGCACCAGGCAGGCACCAGACACAGACCCAGCCAGTCGAGTCTACAGCTCAGCTGGGGTTTTTGCGAGTAGCTCAGCTGGGTCGGGGTGTCGTACCTCAGTTGACCTAGGAAACCGGTGGAGCTGTGCATTATAATTCAATTAGCTGTAGTATTTCCTAAGGCCTATACCTATTTCCTAAGGCCTATATATACTAAAAGTGTTTTTTTTTTCTAATCTATATACTAAATATCTATAGCTAATTTTATTCTAATTCTATTTAAAATTAATTTAAAATTAATTTAATATAAAGCTAAGTAAATTAGTCTTAATAACCTCTTTTATTATACTTTTTAATAGTATTAACTTTATTTTTAAATAATATATTAAATAATATAAATAATAATACCTTTCTAGATTTTCTATTTATTTATAATAATTTTATATAAAATAAAAACAATTCTTTAATAAATAGTAATAGTTTAAATATTAAAGATATTATAACTTTTATACTAAAGTATATACCTTAAAATTAAGTATATAT
>SRPY01000455.1:0-26548 GCA_018360145.1 Claviceps africana | reverse complement strand
CGGGCCTCGTGTTCAGAGCGTCGCGCGCGAGCGACGGGCTCGACGGCTACTACGCCGGCCTGAGCGTGGCTCGTCGGGTGCTCCTCCTGGGCAGGATGTCGGCGGCATCGTCATCGCCCGGCGGCGCCTGGACGGAGATGGCCTCGGTGCCCGCGGATGTGCGGCCGGGACGGACGTATCGGGTGCGGGTACGGGCCAGAGAGCGTGCGGTGAGCGTGTGGGCGGGCGATTCGACGGACGCGCAGCTGCATGTCGTGGACGGGACGTACGCGAGCGGCATGAATGGCGTGATGGTGCTGAAGACGGAGGCTGTGTTTGACAATGTCCGGGTGGAACATGTGGATGGGTTGTGACGAGGCACGATGGATTGTGATGACGGAAATGAGGCACGAGCTGATGGATGATGGATGATGATGGAAGCGAGCATAGGAATCCGTGATGACGAGAACGGGGCGCGTCTCGATGCGCGTCGATATTGTTCCTTGATGCTCATGGTGGCGCCACATGGCGCCACATGGCGTCCATCAGCCCCCGGGTCTTGCTAGACTTAGGCGGGTCATGGATCCGGTATTGAGCGGGGCTGGGGCTGGGGCTAATTCACCCCGCTCGGGATCCGCTTTTCAGCGTAAAAGTGGAGCTACTCCTCATGACCCCCATCCATTCTCCAGATCCGCATCCACCCGTCCGGCTCAAAACTTGGTCCTCTGGACGTGCCGCATCATCTGGATCCGTCCCCTCTCCTGTCCCGATCGAACCGCCCGATACCGAATGAGGGAACCACCCGCGGCGGCGCGGCCATGACAGTCATGAGATGCGCTGGCAGTCCGCACGAGGCGGCACCGCCTGACCTGCCGCCGCCGCCGCCGCCATACGAAGCTGCCACGAGCGGCGGCACCGGCGGCGACATTGACGACGACATTGACGACGACGGCGACGACGATGGCGACAACGACACGCGAGTGCAGCGGCCGCTCGTGTCGCGCGACGACGAGGAGCAGACGCACGCAGCGACGGGCAGTTGTGCGCAACGTCCTCCTTGGGCGCCGGGAGACGGAGGAGGAGGGCCCTCCTCGCAAAGGTGCGTTGTGACGGTCTCAACCCACGCCCACTCGATATGAACGAAACCGCTCACCCCGAACCCGGCTGCAGAACGCCGCCCAAGCCCGCAAGCAGGAAATGGAGCTCCGCCCCGACCCTCCTCTCCAGCATCCTGCCGAGCATCCCGCCCGGCCACGCCGTTCTTCGAGCACGCTGCTTCGCGTCCGGCGCGTCGCAGCAGGAACAGACGCCGCTGAGGGTGGCGCTCGCCACGAGCACGACCCTGCAGGTGTACGACGCGCGGCGAGACGCGCTCCTCTGGGAGCTGCACGGCAACTCGTCGCAGCTGGTGCGGGGCGACGAGGAGCCGCTGCAGTTCGGGGAGGGTTTCCGGCCGTCGCCCGACGGGCGTCTGATGTGCGTGGTGGCTTCGCGGGGCCAAGATTCGCGGCCGCAGCGCAGGTTGCTGGTTGTGGATGCCGAGACGGGCTGGGTGAGGCTCGAGCACGCGCTGTCGGCGACGGACGGCAACAAGCCTCACGTCTCCGACGACAACAGCATGGTGGCCGTGCTAGGCCAGGCCAGCGGCGCGGATGCGGGCGCGGGTGCCGGTGCCGGTGCCGGTGCCGGTGCCGGTGCGGACGCGAGGGGCCATGGATGCTTCAACGTCTTTTCGCTGCAAGAGGTGGAGGCGCAGCGTCCGCACCCTCATGTCCGCCGACGGATCCGGTACGAGAGGCCCCCGCCGGGCCAGGCCATGGCCTTTCGGTTCGCCCCGGACAGCAAGCACCTCATCACGTGTGCCGGTCCGACCAGAAAGCCCGACAGGGACGCGCCGCCGCCGAGCATCTCGGTCTGCGTGTACGGCGTAGAGGATGGAACCGACAGGCCCGTCCGGTGCACCCGTCTCCCGTGCGCGCCCCGGCTCACCAGCAGCAGCCACAAAAACAGCACGTCGTCGTCGCCACCCGCCGTCCCCTTCGCCGCCGACTTCCACTTCCCCAGCCCCCAAGAATGGCTCGTGTCCTTCCCGGACTACACCGGCCCCGGCCCCGGCGGGACGTGCCTCGTCAACGCGCGCCTGGGCCAAGTCGTCGCCATCCTCCCCCCGCCGGAACTAAGCCTGTCCCAGAAATGGCAGTTGGGCGTCTCCTCGGCGCCGTCCGCCCAGCCCCCCGAGGTGGCCTACGACCGGGAGACGGGCCTCTTCACGCGCCTGGACGTGAGCGGCACGATGCTCCCCAAGGGACAGACACTGACGGTGACCAAGTTTGCGCTGTCGGCCAACGGGGGCCGCGAAAAGGCCGTGCTGCGCCGGGCGCTGCAGATCCGGGCCGTGGTGCTGGGCGGCAGGGCGGGCGATGTGTGTGCCTTGTCGCCGGATGGAGCGCACGTGCTGGTGCGGCATGTGGGCGGAGGGGGCAAGATGGATGTTTTTGCGGTCGGTGTGTAGGGATGGTGCCGTGTTCACCATGGTTGAGAAGGGGGGATTTGAATGTCTACCCAACCGTTTGACGTGGAATGCAAATTGCATACTCAGTTTTGGGAAAGGATACAAATTGTCTACCCATTTTCGTGAAAAGATGGAAATTGCATAAGCAGTTTTATCCAAAAAAAAATTGCTAAATTTATATACCCACTTTCAGGAAAGGATGCAGACGAGGATAACCAGTTTCGTGAAAAGATTAAAAAATGTTGCACTAAAAAAACGGATGTGATCACATCACATTAATCGCGCTGGTAGGCACCCTTATCCCCTTGGTGCCTACGCGAACGTAGCCTTGTGGGCACCAAGGGGATACGGCAACAAAAAATTACCCCCCCCCACCACTCGATGCAGAGGGGAATAAGACCCACCCAGGCTCATTCGGTCCGGGTGACCAGATCGGATCGTAGCAAGACGGGACTTATTCCCGGACCCGCTGCCGGTCGGGCCGCGCCGGCTAGCTCGGAGATGTCCCATACGCACGCACGTGCCTTTCCGCAGGTCGATGATATGGCCAAAGGGGAAAAAAGGGGTTTATTTTTTGATCTTGTATTTTTTTTTACAAAGAGAAAAAAGAAAAAAGGACAGAAATAAGGAGATGAACGAGGAGAAGCAAAAATAGAAAATGACAAAAACACACACGCACACACACACACACACACACACAAAATCCACTGCCGTCGTACCGTGTAGCCGGGTTCCTCGCCCGCAGACCCATGTTCCCCCTCTCGACCTGTTCCACGATCAATGTCCCCGCCACCGGTGGAGCATCGCAGCACCCATGCCCGACGGGCCAGCCGACTTGGAGCGTCGCGCACGAGCGGACGTCGATTAGCGGCAGGACATGAACGCGTCGGGTGGAAGACCGCGCGGGGATGCGTAAGCGGTGGGTTGTATTGGGGATTTGCCAAGAGGGGGGAAGGACAACACACACACACACACAAAAAGATGCAGAGAGATAGAGAAACGACGAGAAAGCAAAACGGGGGTAACATCAAAGGAAAAGAAAATATCCATCGGGGACTTCCGCGGATGGCGCGACCCGATGTCCACTTTACCACGCCATTGTACGATCACACCGATAAGGGCGACACGGACAAGCGAGGCAGGATGCGAGGGGGGAAAAAAAGGGGGGGGGGGGGGGGGGTTCATTCGTCCTCGGAAGGGGACGTCAGATACATGCTGATGGGCAGCGAGGTCCCGCGTTCTGGTCGATATGTGGTGCGCGTTTTTCCCACTGCTGCATCTGCGCGAGGACTTGTGTTTCTTGGCTGATCGGGAGGAACTTACGAGGGAGGAGGGGAAGGACCGGGTACGGCTGGGGACGGGCGGAGGGTGAAACTACAGCATTTGTATCGTCCAAGGGGTGTGTGAATTGATAGGAAGGAAACAGAAAGGAAAAAAGTAAAGAGGCAGAAAAAAAAAGAGGATTTTTCTTTTCTTTCTTTTTTTAAAAAAAAAAAAAAAAAAAAAAAAGACCCCCAGTCCCGGTGCAAGCATTTATCCAAGAGACCCTGCCATGCGCGACGCATCATCGTAGTGTACATGGTTCAGCGCCGTGATTCCATTTCGCCCCTCCCCCCCCATCGTTGTCGCTTTCTCTCCCCGACCAAGTCAGCACCTGGGACGACTTTTTCGCGTGACTGGTTCTTTTTCCTCTCTTACCTTTTTCTTGCACGCTTAAACTTGGGAGACCCTGATCATGGCCGAAAAGACAACCGTCGAGGGCGCGTTGAGCGACGCGTCGGTCGAGGATAGACGGTTGGATGCGGCGGCTTTGGGGGAGACGTTGACGGACGACGAGGATAAGCGTATTTTGCGGAGGATCGATCGGTGGTGCGTGTCGCGCGTTGGTTGCCATGCGCTGGACCTGACGAGCCTCGTGAGCTGTTGCCGTGGAGTCCAGAAGTCACAGATGTGGACAATGGCACCATGAGAGCTTGTTTTCCGGTCCCCCTTTTGTTGTGGTGACTAACATGTGGTTTCTCATGCTTGCAGGCTGCTGCCCGTCTTGGCCCTGTCGTACCTCTTCCAGTTCCTCGACAAAATGTCCCTCAACTCCACGGCCATCCTGGGCCTCAGAACCGATTTGCATCTCACGGGAGCTGAATACTCATGGGCCAGCGCAATCTACTATTTCGGCTACCTCGCTGCGTCGTCCCCCGCCGCCGTGCTCATGATCCGCTGGAAGGTGGGAAAGGTCATTGCCGTGACCATGTGCGTCGAATCTGGTGCCCCCCTCTCCTTCGCGTCTCGGATGTTGATTTCGTGCCCAAAATAAAAAAAGCTGATGTAGCCCGTATAAAAAAAATACAGCCTAATATGGGGCGCCATACTCATGCTCACGGCTGCGTGCTCCAATGCAAGGAGCCTCCTCGCAGACCGCTTCTTTCTCGGCGTCTTCGAGTCCGCTATCGGTCCGGGCCTCGCCATCATCGTCTCCATGTGGTATAAGCGCTCCGAACAGCCACTTCGCCACGCGTGCTGGTTCTTGGGCAACTCCTGTGCTGGAATTTTTGGCGGTCTGCTGGCCTATGCCATCGGCCATGTCCGCTCCATTGAGCCTTGGAAGGCCGTCTTTCTCATCTTTGGCGCTGTCACCGCGGCGTGGTCCGTGGGGGTCTTCCTCCTCTTGCCGGACACGCCCATGACGGCGCGGTTTCTGAGCGTTCAAGACCGCAAGAAGGCCGTTGTACGGGTCAAGGACAACATGACTGGTATCAAGAACAATACGGTGAAATGGGGCCAGGTGTGGGAGGCCTTTTTGGATGTAAAGACCTGGTTGTTCGTGGTGCTGTCACTAGCGTCCAACATTCCAAACGGCGCTGTCACGACTGTGAGTTTCTTCATATAAATCCCTCTCCTTCTCTTCCTTGCTTGCACATGCCATTCCTGGGCAGTTGAAAAAAAAAAAAAAAAGAGAGAGAGAGAGAGAGAGATGGTAAAGCCTTTGGCAAATAGAAATGTGCAATAACGATTGACAATTCCACACTCTAGTTCTACAGCATCATCGTCCAGGGCTTTGGTTTCAGTACCTTTGACACTCTCCTGCTCGGCACCGTGAATTTTCTCAACCAGCTACTCCTCGTGGTAATTTCCGTGGCCGGTACGTCTTACTTCCACAACTCAAGAACATACTTCATGTCGTTAAACTTCGCCCTTGCCGTCTCGGGAGCGGCTATGGTACGCTATGTTCCCGAGGTCCACAAGTGGGCGCGTTTTGCTGGAGCAGTCTTGTCTATATCCTATGCTTCCAGCTTCCCGATCACCATGTCACTCGTGTCTGGAAATTGTGGGGGATTTACCAAAAAGACGACTGTGAATGCCTTGGTACGTGATCAGTCAATTTCTCTCTCTCACCTCTCCCCCTCTCTGGACCTTAACTTGCACCATTGCGTGAATAAAACATAGGCGGGGAGCCAGGCATGTCAAGCATTGTCTGGTAAAAGTCCATTAACTCTGGGATTGCAGGTCTTCATCACCTACTGCATCGGCAACATCATTGGTCCCCAGCTCTTCTTCGACAGGGAAGCCCCCACGTACCAGTCCGGCTTCTTGGCTTTCATCATCTCCCTTTCGATTGCGTTTGCCACGTGCTTTGTGATGCGCTTCTATCTCATATGGGAGAATTGGCGCCGCCGTCGAGTCGTAAGCGCCGACGACAGGGCCGCGTTTGAGAGGGCAAGACAGGGAGTCATGGTGAACTTGACTGACATGACGGACAAGCAGATTCCGCAGTTTATATATGTGTATTAACAGGAGTCCTGAGGAGGAAGGTGTTTTGGGCGGGTGCGTCAGAAGCGTGCGTCAGAAGCGTGGGATGATGAGCCCGAGTATTTGAAAGACACGACCAGAGCCGAGGAGTGAGTGCATGTAGCAAGAATCGCAACACGTCATGAAACCAACAGCCTGAAACAGCATGCTGCGCAAGAAATGTGCGGTGAGAACCGCCGAGCTTGTTCAATGCCGACGTCGGTGCCATGGTGCCTGCATCCACATATCCATATCTACCTCGGTAGTTGGGTACCTTGTTTGGATATGTACATAAAGTATGTATGTTAAATGCTTCGTGTGGTTCGATGACGGGGTCGGCAGTATGCACTTTGCCAATGCACTGGGAGAGGACTAGGAGGGAAAACGATACGAGCAGAAACTGAAAAAGGAAGAGAAATGAAGGAAACCCAGCCAGGATCGAGGGATCGACATGGCAGGATGAGCACGGAGCACCCAGTGCATCTGGCCCGACGGTCGGACCGGAAGCAGCTGCCAGTCTGGCCGCCAGCTGGCAGGTGCCGTCTACGACGATAACCACACATGCATGCAGAGATGCAGAGTGACATCAAATTGCTCGCATCGGACGGCGCCACCAGAGCGACGGCCCCAGCTCCACCCTATTGTCGATTGCACCTGCCGGACATCTGGAATCCGGGACGACGGGTCGTTGATCAAGCCACAACCCAGTCCAGTCCAGTCCGGCCTTGCCCTTGCCACCCATTCCCATTCCCATTCCCATTCCCATTCCCATTCCCATTCCCATTCCCATTCCCATTCCCATTCCCATTCCCATTCCCATTCCCATTCCCATTCCCATTCAACCTCCCCCATTTTCTACATTGCCGGCGAGGATTTCTATCCCTTGTGCCATTTCCCCCGCGAGCATGTCGTTGTCCAGCACGCCCAAGGACACCATCCCCGGAGTGCCCATCCGCGGCGGCCACAACAGCGACGACGACAGCTACTACAACCTCGGCACGCACCGTTGCCCCATCACAACGTCGAGTCCGGCCGCGCAGACCTGGTTCGACCGCGGCCTGGTCTGGTGCTACGGGTTCAACCACCAGGAAGCGGCCAAGTGCTTCCAAACCGCCCTGCAGCACGACGCCACCTGCGCCATTGCCCACTGGGGGCTCGCCTATGCCCTCGGCCCCAATTACAACAAGCCATGGGAGCTCTTTGGCAACAAGGAGAGGAGCACGACGGCCAGGAGGGCTCACGCCGCCGTCGAGCAGGCCAAGGCTCTCTCCGGAAACGCCGCCCCCGTGGAAAAGGCCCTCATTGACGCCATCCAATTCCGCTACCCGCGCCTGCAGGCTCCCCAGCAGTCCGACTTTTGTGTCTGGAACCGCGATTACGCCGATGCCATGCGCTCCGTCGCGGCTGATTTCCCGCTCAACCTCGACGTTGCCGCCCTCTATGCCGATGCCATGATGAACCTGACGCCATGGCAGCTGTGGGACACCAAGACAGGCAGGCCGGCAGAGGGAGCTCGGACAACCGAGATCAAGCGTGTGCTGGATCAGGCGTTATCGCAGCAAGGAGGAGATGAGCACCCGGGCTTGCTCCACCTGTACATCCACCTCATGGAGATGTCGACAACTCCCGAGGCAGGCATGCCGGCCGCCGACAGGCTGCGCGGCCTCGTCCCGGACTCGGGGCACCTGAACCACATGCCGAGCCACCTCGACATCCTCGTCGGCGACTACGCGCGCGCCGTCACCGCCAACGACCATGCCATCACCGCCGACGAAAAGTTTCTCAAGCGCGAGGGCCCCATGAACTTCTACACCCTCTACCGCAGCCACGACTACCACTTCCGCATCTACAGCGCCATGTTCGCCGGCCAGTCCAGAGCGGCCCTCGAAACCGTCGACATGCTCGAGGCCTCCATCTCCGAGGACCTCTTGCGCATGGAATCCCCCCCCATGGCCGACTGGCTCGAGGCCTTCCTCGCCATGCGCGTCCACGCCCTCGTCCGCTTCGGCCGCTGGCACGACATCCTCTCACTGCCGCTCCCCGTCGACCAGGCCCTTTATTGCGTCAACACCGCCATCCTCCACTACGCAAAGGGCATCGCCCACGCCGCCCTAAACCGCGTCCCTGAGGCAAGACACCACCGAGAGCTCTTCCGCAGGGCCGTTCCACTCGTCAAGCCCTCCCGCACCCTTTTCAACAACAAGTGCGTCCGCATCCTCGACGTCGCAGAGTCCCTCCTCGACGGGGAGATTGAATACCGCGCCGGCAACCACGCTATTGCCTTTGCCCACCTCCGCGAAGCCATCCTCCGCTACGACCGCCTCCCCTTTGACGAACCATGGGGCTGGATGCAGCCCGTCCGCCACGCCTACGGCGCACTGCTCCTCGAGCAGGGCCACGTTGCCGAGGCCCTGGCCATCTACAGAGCCGATCTCGGCCTCGACGACACCCTGCCCCGCATCCAGCGCCACCCCAACAATGTTTGGGCCCTGCAAGGCTATCACGAGTGTCTCATCAAGTCGGACCGCCTGGTCGAGGCCAAGGCCCTGGAGCCCCAGCTGCGGAGGGCGCTGGACATTGCCGACGTGCCGGTCAAGTCGTCGTGTTTCTGCAGAACATCTGTGACGGTCAGACTATGAGGATTGGCTGCGGATTTTCGTTTCCCCCTTTTCTTATTTCTTTTCAAGGCGCTCTCTGCTTGGCTGTATTTCCACCGACCGACCAACTGCATTGCGTGGATGGGATGGCCGCACCGCATAGAGTAGAGTACACGCATCATGGGCGTTATGGTCAAGGCGATTCTGCGTGTGGACCAACGACGGGTACGGGGACTACACGGGGGCTCGGTGATGATGGCATTCGGGACTCGCAAAGGGAGGCGCCCGACTTGATGAATGAAACCAAGTGACGCTTGCGTGGGAAAAACAGGAGCATAATGAAGAGAATAGACGTCATTCCATCTTTTTATATGCATGGTGGAAGAAAAAAGGAAAGAAGAAGAAGAAGAAAAAGAAGAGGCGAGAAAGGAGAGGAAGAAAAGAAAGGAAAACAGACAAGAAAAGAAAAAGAGGAGGAAAGGAAAAGAAGAGGCACAAATACGCGTTCGGTTCCCGCAATTCGGCCTTCAGACTTTAGACTACAACGACGAACCATGTCATTTCCTCGACAACTTCCCCCGATCACCACACCCACTCCCCGCATTATTATCATCATCATAATCATCTTCATCTTCTTTACCATAGATTCTCCTATTTTCCTGTCGCAAAAAGTCCTCCTGCTCCTCTGCGCTCTTGTCCAGATCAAGAAAGACCCAGATCCCCACGGCGCTGACCAGGCTTAACGCAAATAAAAAGTAAAATGCCGCGCTGTTGTTTGTGCCGCCGGGGGTCGCATCGATAATAGCGCTACTGATCAGGGGGCCGGTAAGACTGGAGGCCTTGCCGATGATGTTAAAGACGGAGAAGAAGAGGAACTCGTGGCCGCGGGGCGTGACGGAGCTGATCATGATCTGGGAGTAACTATACCAGGGACAGACGAAGAGTCCGTAAAATGCCTGGAATGCCCATACCTCCCAGACGTTATGGAACCCAATCCGGTTGGTCCAGTTACCGAGCATGCCCCAGCCGTCCAGGATCACGATGAAAACCATAATGGCATTGAACATGGTCTTGACGCTGAGTTGAAGGCGTTTTTGGACGACCCAGAAGGCCCCAATGCCAAGGGCTTGCGCGACGATGCCGACGATGAGCAGGTATGTCAGTGTGAGCGTGTTGTAGCTGACCACCTCGTTTTGAAGGGTGGAAATGACGGTAACGGTCGTGTTGAGCGAGTCTCCGAGGAAGAAGTAGCCGGCCAGGTAAACGAGACTCTGCTTCAGCCTCCAGATCTGCGATAGGGCCTCGTATAGTTGGCAGAGACCGGCCGTGACAATGTTCCTTCCCGGCGGGATCTGAAGCCCCGGGCGCGTCTTTTCGAGAACGAACCAGGGAATGGAGAGTGCGAGCCAGCAGGCCGTGGAAAAGGTGATGAGGACCGACAAGCCCCAGTTGTTGTTGGCGGTGCTTTCGTCCACCTTGAGACCAAACATGATGCCTACGATGATGGCGAGCATCACGACCTCGCCCACCGACTGAATGCAGAAGCCGACGTTGCTCAACCTGCTGCGCTCCAACTCGTCTCGTCTATCTAGTTCTTGCCGCGTCAACTCGCCGTTCTCATACGCAGTCCGCGCCTCCCTCAGATGTTGGGTATTGCGGGCCAGGGAGGGGAACGCCGCCGTCCAATACGTCAGCGTCACTTGATACGAGATCAATCCCACGATGTAGAGGCCGACGCCGGCCTTCCATTGGTCCGCCTCGTGCACGCCAATCCAGCCAAAGCCAATGCCATATGCGATCATGGACCAGACCAGCAGGACCCATCGTCGTCCCGTGCCAAAGTCGGCGTAGGAACCAATTACGAGAAACAAGACGCCCTGGATGGCAAAGGAGATGCCGTTGCAGAGAAGGACGATGCTGTTGACGTCGTGCTCGCGACCTGCAAAGTACAAGAGCTTCGTGTCGCCGGCAGCCTGGGCCAGGAGGTTCTGAAAGGCCGTGGGCCCGAAATTGAAGAGGGCGACGCCATTCGCACCGACATAGTACATGTACCACGACCAGATTTCCCACCTGCTCGTCGCCGGGCTTTCGCCGGTCTGGAACGCGGGCATCACGACGTGTCGCTTCGCCGGGGTCGACGCGGGCACCGCGGACGCCATGTCCCTGTCGTGGGCCGGCGATGGCAATGGCGTGATGCTTGTGGCATGCTCGCCCGTCAACTTGGCCGTCTTGTGGTCCATGGACGGCGGTGTTGTTGCCCGGGACGATGGACGAGGAGAGTTGCAGGTAGGTGAGAGAGGCGGTCCTGCACCAGCCATGGTTTTCTTTTCTCCTCGTGTGTCCCGCTCGTGCGACGGCGGACCCTGCGCTCCTTCCTTCCTATCTTACCCCTTGGGCCTAGGCGGATGCCATCATTCCTTCCAAAAGCGCGTGCTTACTGTAGGTGTTGGGACGGCCGAGGGAGAGAGAGTGAGTGGCTGGATTGGTCATTACCTAAGCAAGAGAGAGATCCGCTGCTCAAGCACCGTCACTGTCGGTGCTGCTCCTCCGGACTCGATAACGACGCGAGAAGAGAAACGCGAGCGAGACATGAACAACATCCAACATCTGCCGGAGCAAGCTGCCACTAGATGGCAGGATTCCGTCTCGGCAAGAAACGCTGGGCGCGATACAGCATTGTCGGGAACATGCCTGATGCTACCTCGGATGCCACCTATTGACGAGCTTGAGCATCAAGCATAGCATACAGACAATTCTTGCAGCGGGGAGGAGACTGCGTATATTGAAGATGTCATACGCCGCCCGTCTTCCAGCGCGTTAGATCCACATTGCTGTAATGGCGACGCATCTGAACAGAAATTTCCGACGATTTTCTGCTTGCAGGAGGCGCTACAGTGACTTCGTATGGAGACAAGTTGCAACAAGATGGTTCCATTTTTTTCGCGCTTGTTGCTCCGACAAACCTCGTGCTATCCTACCAAGCCGCAGGCATTAACAAACCTTAAAACCAACCACAAAGGAAGCGCACCGCGTTCTGGCAATACAGATATTGGGTGACTGGTGAAAGGGTTTTTTTTTCTCCCCTTCCCCCCCCCCCCCTCCATCCCTTTCTTCTTCTTCCTCTTCTTTGCGATGGCAAAAAGAGTCGACATACAATCTTTCATCAAACATTGTCCGAGAAGACCTATCTAGACATGTTGCGCTTGATTCTCGTTGCTGCTTTTGCGGCAAGCCTTCCGTTTGAGTCGTCTCTTGGTCGTCACGGTGACAAGAGGATTCCCGAGCTCAAATTCCGCCACGATGGAACATTTCAGATTACTGTATTCTCGGACTTACATTTGGGCGAAAGTACTAGAATCACAAAGGAACTCCCCGTCATTTCCTCAATCATCATCAGCTAACCGACCGACCAGTGTCGGCAGTGTCCAGCGGACCTGCGCGAGATGCCAAAACGCTGCAAGTCATGCGCAAGGTGCTCGACTGCGAAAAGCCCGATTTTGTCGTCCTCAACGGCGATCTCATCACCGGAGAAGCAGCCTACAAGCGGAACAACACGCGCTATGTCGACCAGCTCGTGAAACCTCTAGTAGAACGCAAGCTTACCTGGGGTTCCACGTACGGCGAGCACGATCACACCTTCACCCTTCGTGGCGACAGCCTTCTCCGACGTGAGCGCCGCTTTCCCGGGTCTCGGACGCGCAAAATGGTCAAGGACATGCGCGCAGGAACGTCCAACTATTTCGTCCCCGTCTTTGCCGCAGATTGTGTCGACCCCAAACATGCCAAATGCCACCCGGAGCTTCTTCTGTGGTTCTTCGACAGCCGAGGCGGATACTACCATGATCAAATCACCAAATGGGGCAATCCCACCGCACAGCCAAACTGGGTGGACGCCTCCGCGGTGAAGTGGTTCCAGGAGACGAACCGGAAACTAAGCACGGCGGCCGACCGACCGATTCCGGCACTTGCCTTTGTGCACATGCCCGTCAAGGCCACGAGTGCCCTCCAAGAGGGGATTGATCCCGGCAAAAACCCGGGCATCAACCAAGATGCGCCCGTTTCTCACCAGGGAAGAAGGTGGTGCAATAAGAGAACCCACGACATGGGTGCCCTGAATTGTGTTGACGGCGATTTCGACGGACCCTTCATGAATGCCTTGGCCACGGCACCCGGCCTGATGGGCCTGTTCTACGGCCACGATCACGGCAACACGTGGTGCCGCCGATGGCAGCCCCGGGTTTCCGAGACAGAAACCACCGCCAAGGGACTCCATCTGTGTTATGGCCAACACACGGGGTATGGAGGCTATGGCGATTGGATCCGCGGCGGGCGCCAAATCATCGTCCATCGACGGCGGGAGAGGCTGACGGTGCAGACACATATCCGCCTGGAGGATGGAAGGACCGTGGGGGCCGTGACTCTGAACTCTACATACAATGAGGATTCGTACCCGGCCACGCCCAACGACCGGACTTATTTGAAGCCGGGATGAGGGACGGGGGCGTGTGGGTGGGATGAAGCGCAGGGCTGATACTCGCAGAGGCAGACGTTATTGCAGGTAGCCGTGAGCAGTGAAGCTCTATTTTTCTATTTTTTCTTTTCTTTCTTTCTTTTTTTTTTTTTAAAATTTTTTTTTTTTTTTAAAAAAAAGTAGCGGTATGGCGGCGCGCGTTGCTTGTTTTTTGTTTGCCCACCGATTACGGAACGTTGGTGCGCATGAGGCTTTGCGTTGGCAGGGTCGAGTTCGACACGATGCTGGTTGACGAGTTGCGTTCCAATGTTTACTCCAGGCCTCAAGCTGAGTGCGGCCGGGCCGCTGCATGCATGTGCACTGTGGATCCGCACGTGCGCCGGACTGGTCGCCAATCACACCGCCGGACAGGTCTCGTGGGGGCGGCTTGGCAGCTGGGGAGGCCCTGGGCAGCGCCTGGGGACCCCCCGAAGATCGAGCCAGCCCGTCAGTGATCCCCGAGCTTTGCTTTGCCCCAGCCGAAACACCAGTGACCGTCACCTTTATCGATAAAGCCTTGGACCGCAGCTGCCTCTTCCCAGCGTCCATCCATCCATCAACTCAGTCACGTCACATCACGTCACGTCACGTCCGGCATATGGGATGAGCCAGCATGTCCCATCCCGAGTACATCGTCTACATCCGAGTCCCCATGCCCCGAGGGGACTTTGTCGATCCTCCCCCCGTGAGCGCCCGTTGGGCCCCCCCCTTTCCGATGCTTGATGCCTCTCGCGCGTCCTACGTCCCGACCGCTGACCGCCGACACATGCCGCAGGTCCATTGGGATCCCACCAAAGATGAAGCCCTGTGGAAGATCCTGTCCGATGCAGCGCAGAAGCAGATAGACTGTAAGTCCATCCACCGTCGGCGCCGCCGCTTCCCACCTTGGCGCTACTTGGAGAATCACTCTAACTCGGCCGCTCTGAATCGCAGGGAGTCAAGTGTACGACGACATGGCAGACATCCACGACGACTCCCAACCTCCAAGCTCGATCGAGACCCATACCGCTGACACGAGGCACTCTTGCAGGGCCGCACAGTTCGACGTACCCGTCGATTTTCTCTCGCAGCAGGTTGCCTACCTCACCGAACGTCATGCGTCTCAAGTTCGTGCCCAGGTCCGGAAAGCGACCGCCGCGGCCAAGGGATCCGCGATGCCGTCGCCGGTGTCGGGTTCCGAGCCTACGGCAGCTGTCTATCCACGGACTGGCTCTGCTCTGTCTGCAAGACGCGACTCGCCCATGCCGCGGCAGGATGCCAACGCGAGCGCCACGCCCGCGACGACGCTTCCGGCGCGTCCCGACATGAGCCGGCACGCATCGCTCAACACGACCCTCAAAGACGGCTCCGGCGCCTCGCATCGGCACGTAACATCCTTCCCAAACAGGGCGCTGGATCAGGCACCGAGGCGGAGACTCTCCTCGCTGCCCATCACATCCGAGGCTGCGAAGCCTCTCGACACCCAAGCCGATGGCCGGAGCGGCGGCGGAACAAGCTCCCCCGGTCCCGCCGAGTCAAGCTCTGACGAATCCTCCTCCTCCGAGTCCAGCCCCGCACAGTCCAGAATCATTCGGCGCCCGCCGCGATTTCAGCAGCAGCAGCAGCAGGACACGCCCGACAAGTACCGGGACGACGACGGGGATGACGAATCCGAGCCGGCGTTTCAGCCCTTTCAGGCCCCGTCCGATCAGCAGGGACAGGACATGGCCTCGACCCTGAGGGGAGACGAAGCGGCCGCCTGGCGGCGCGCGCCCAAGACTTCGAGGAGGCCCGTCATCCATCAGTCGCAAACATCAGACGACTCGTCAACGGGATCATCCCCTGTGGTGGCGCAGCAGCAGAGCCGGGAGCCTCTCAAGGCGTCAACAAGCCTGCTTTCGCCCCGACGAAACGCAGAACCGGCAGGACGAAGCCTCTCTCGAGAGGGCAGCGAAGGCACACCGAGCATGGGAAGCAGCTTTAGTGACCTGGATGGTTTGTCTCCATGTTTTCTTGTACTACTCAGTCGCTGCAGTTCACTGATTTCCAAACCAGACGCGTCCATTACACAATCTGCTCTCGAGGAGGCTCTGGCCAGTCACATGAACCGTCCTGGTGCGAGCAGCCGGTTCAGCATAAGCCAGGCGTTCAGGAGCCGCTACCATTCCGGCTCTCACTGACGTGGGGATGATTGGGTTTGCAAGTTTAATTCCTTTTTTTTTCTTTCCCTTCCTTTCCTTTTCTTTTTTTTTTGGGGGGGGGGGGGGGGGGTGGAAATTCAGCCATTTTTGGAGTTGGAGGTAGCGTTGCCATTTCCGTCAGGATGTGTTTTGGTATATCAAGCATGGATGCGCTTTGGCAGTGTGGCTTTACGTCTGGGTTTGATCCCTGGCCATGATGTATGCATCGTCCGTTTGCGACTAGTTAAGCTGTCGACGGGATATCGACGAGGGCGGAGCTTTTTGTAGCAATTTGATTCATGGGTTCATGGCCCAGACTAATACGTGATGATTGTCCATGGACCTCCCGTGTCTACCTATCTGGCCCGTCTTATACACAGACACTCGGCACGCCGTCTCGTGAATGCCACCAACCGCCGCTCAGACTCCCATTTCGTCGGCGCAGTGCCACCCGTCTGCAGCCGGCGCACCTGGCAAGCACCCTCGGAGCAAACGCCTCGCCCTGATCAGTCCCGACAACAAAGCCTGATGAAGAAACCGCCCCCTCCTCTCCGCTCTCCGACCCTCGACGCCGCCGGAAACTCGCGCGTCGAGCACAAGACATTCTCGCCATTATGTTCCGACGTCTCTGGACGGGCCTGCCCAAGGATGCAGTCTTTGCCAGCGGCCTCGAAGGTCTTGGGTGCGTTTTCCCCCGTGCTTTTTTGTGTGTGTGTGTGTGTGTGTGTGTGTGTGTGTGTGTGTGTGTGTGTGTGTGTGTGTGTGTTTTGTTGTGTTTTCTTTTTACCTTGAATTTCTGCTCAAAAGTGCACGTCTGACGGCCCGGAGAACTAGATACTTTATCAATCAAGACGACGAGGTCCGGTCCATCGAGAACCCGGACAACTATTTCAAGTTTTTTGTCAATCGGAACCCGAGGGTCAATCAGCGGCAGCGCTTCGAGTTTGACGGTAATCAACGGCGTGTTATTTTTTGTTATTTTTTTTGTTTCTTTTTTTTTGTTTCTTTTTTTTTAAAAAAAAAAAATCAAAAAATCAAAAAAAAATAAAACCAAGTTGCTGATTTCCCTTTGCTTCCTCCACAGCCGCCTTGCGAGGCGTCATCCACCAACGCCTCCTGGACGAGGGCCTCGAGATGAGACGACTCCCCCTGGGCGCGGGACCCGACGAGCCGCACGTCTGCATCTTGGCGAGCCCGGACCTGGCTCGCTCGACGCGCGTCGTGGTCCTCTTTGGCGAGCCGACGCACCACCTGGGTGTCCTGGCAGGCCGAGTCGCCAGCGGCCCGGGGGGCATCAACAAGGGGAGCATGGTCTCCGTGGTGCGGGAGCTGCGCGGCCAGGCCCCGAGCCCGCCGGCCATGGTGATTGCCGACCCGGCCGAGCTGTACTGGTGGCCCGAGGGACGGCGCGGCCTGACGGTGGCGGACAGCGCGGCGATTCCGCTCCCGAGCCTCGTGCACGCCGGGAGGCGGTACCGCCGCGACCGCAACGGCGTGCCCGGGAATGGGAGCCCGGCGGAGCATGTCGCGTATATGTTTGACGTCTTCTTGCGGCGGGAGCTCGGCGCGGGGGCGAGGTTGAGCGTTGTCGCTGTCGGGCAGAGCTGCGAGCTGGTGACCGGGTTCTTGGACGATGTCGACAATGCGGCCAGGTGGCTGGGCAACATGGACGGAATGCTCCTCCTGGGGACTGTGTATCCCGTCGAGACCTTGCGGAACGACCACCTGCGAAGCTTTCTCGCCAAGGTGCGTTTTCATTTTTATTTTTTCGTCCCTTTCCCTATCCACACCCACACATGCCTCGCAAACCCTCCCTCCACGTCAAACCCCCATGGATACAAACGTAAAACAATGACGAGCCAACACAATCTCTTTTTTTCTTTTTTTCTTTTTTTTTTAAAAAAAAAACCTGCAGCGCTCCCGTGCCTACATCATCTCCCCAGAACCCGTCAACACACCCCTCGCCCCCCCGACGGGCAACCCCGAAGAGAACATCCCCCCCCTCGGCAGCCCCAGCTACTCATCCGCCGAGCCCTTCTACACGGAGCGCATCCTCATCTCCGCGCTGCAGCCCGCGCTGCGGTACCTCGCCGACGTAGCCTCGCCCGACTACCAAAACGACGAGATTGTCCTGGCGGAGAAGCCGCCCGAGCCGTTAGGGTTGAACCCCGACACCGAGGACTGGCACGCCGTGCCCGAGGACGAAAAGCCCATCGTCGGGGTGGCCGATGCGGATTCGATGAGGGAGCAGGTGAGCAAGGCACGACGGTTCAGGAAGATACTCGAGACGGGGCGGATTCCGGACTCGGATAGCTCCGACGATGACGCGGTGCTTTGACTGGGAGGATTTTTGCGAGCGGGAAAAAGGGGAAAGAAGGGAAATGACACGTTTCCGAGGGACTTTCGGAGGGAATCTTGCGTCGGAGCTGGGTTGGTCCATTTTGTGTTCGACCGGGTAGATCAAGGGACATGATGCATCATACCACAAACTAGCTTTGCTGGGTTTGAGAAAAAAAAAAGAGAGAGAAAGAGAGAGAGAGAGAGAAGGAGAGAGAAGAAAAAAATTGGAATGGCAACAAGTCATGAACAAGGAGGTCAACGAAACTACACGGTTACACCTTAAAATAGGACATGATGCCATCCCCCGGCGGCGATACATCCTCCATCAACTCGCGAGTCCGTCTCGTCCGCTCCTGCACCACAGCCTCCTCGGCTGCCCACCGCCCGTCCGCCTCGCGGGAGGGCCCGCCCCAGAACGAGAACATGCTCGGGCCCGAGTCGGCCTTCTCCCGGGCTGCTTGCTCCCGGGCCAGTCGCGACACCATGACGGACCAGTTGTCGAGTCCCGTGGACAGGCATTCCCGGCACACCCGCTTCGTCTCCTTGTCTTTGCTGGCGGCGCCGAGGGCGCGCAGTTGCTCTTCGGCGAGGTCGACGCCGTCCCGGGTCCATGCCAGACCCTCGTCCTTGGACGACGTTGCGTAGAGAATCTCCCCGATGTAGAGGTTGAGGGATGCTTCCTGGCAGCGCTCGTAGGGGTCCCGCCAGGGTGGCTCGGTGCCGTCGGGGCCGGGGGGAGGGTAGGCCGGCGGGCCGAAGAGGGTGACGAACTTCTCATAGACGCTTTGGCGCTGCTGGCTGGCGGGGCGCCCGGGGGTCGGAGGAGGCGTCGCCGGTAGGGACCGTCGGGCTCGCAGGAGTGAGATGTAGATGGGGAGGGCCGACGAGATATCCCCCTGGCGGGCCTTGTGGTTTGCCATGGCAGTCAGAGCCTCGAGGACGTTGAGCGACGGCGCCGGCCCGTCGTTGTTCTTGAGCACCAGAGTCTTGGCATCATATGGCAATTCCGACGGCTCCAACCCTGCCGAGGCCTCGCTCAGTGCGAGCTCGTACAGCGCATCCACGCCCTCTTGGCTGTGTTTGAATTCCAGAAACGTGGCGTACTCGAGGGCGGCCTCCATCTTCTGCCGGGCACTCAGCCCCACGGTGGTCAGGATCTTGGTGTACCAGTGATCGGCCGAGGGATACGCCGGTTCGCACACTTCCTCGCGCGGCGCGTGCGGCTGTCCGGGGGGGATCGGTTTCGGCCGTGGATTGGACGGCCCGACGACGAATTCGGGGGCACACACCACGTTTCGCTCCGTGTCGCGCACCCATCCGTCGACGTGCTCGGCCGCTTTGGCCGCCAGCATGATGGCCTCGAAATAGCCTCGTCGCCACTCCTCCGACATGGCCGAGATGTCGCAGTTGATGAACTCGCCGGGCACTTCCAGAGACGGATCCACCTTGTCGCTGAGCTTCACCACCTTGCCGCCGCCGAGTTTCGGGTCTTCCAGTCGTATGACGACGCCCCTGGCCAGTTCGAGACATCGAGCCCAGTTTACCTCGCCGTTCGGGGCGTCTCTAGAACCGAGGGCGTCGCGCAGGAACTTTCTCGTGAGGTAGTTCCACTCGTGCGGGGTCGGATACTCTCGCTCCGCCGCCTCTTCGTTGACGGCGAAGAAGATGACGACGACGCACGCCGCGAGACCCCATAGGGTCAGGGTGTATCGAGCCACGAGCTTGGCTTCATGCTTGAACCAGCGCCTGCGCTCCGACGTGAATGACCGCGCGACCGACGGGCTGGCTTTCGGGACGAAAAGGAACGGGAGGCTCGGCCGGGATTTTATGGATGTGAACTGGGTCTGGTGGGCAAACGAGCGGATGCAGATGAGCCGAGAGTTGGCCAAGGCGGGAGCGACGAGCGGTCGACGTCGAAGGGCAGCCAGCCTGACGCGCATCCTTGATGACGCGGCGGCCCAAAGGGGTCAAGAACGGCTCCTCAAGATGTGCTTTGTGTGCTTTGTGCGCTTTGCTTGTTCTCTTTCGGGACCAAGGGACCGACAGGTTGCCAACGGAATCCGATCTCGCCGTTTTGAATCATGTCGACGCAAAACTGGGGACCAGCATGGTGTGTCTGTCGGAGGACTGCGTTTGCCGACCGGAACTTTTGTCCCTCCACAACATGGCGGTGGTCCGATGCGAAGAATGACTAAGCAAAATTCGGCGCCAGGCACCGGACACAAGTCGGAAATCAAAAAACCTCTCCAGACAAAGGACAGACCGAGTACACACTCTAGAGAAGCAGGTAGTCGAAGTTCGGGCCCATTCTCTGTTCGTTTCGTTTTCTGTTTGCCTCTTTGCTTGATTGAGATTCTGGCACACCCCGGAGGGGAAAAACAAAGACCAGCCCGCTCCAGCGCTTCTTCTCTCCCGTAAGAGTCTAGAGTAGCAAGCAGACGGTGCCATGTCATGAACTATGTCTTCACTCTGGTCCGATAGCCTCTCCGGCCCTCGATTTCAGTTGCTCCTGACGGCCGTTCTCTCGGGCGCAACCGTGGCATCTCTCATTCTTGGCTACCAGGCCCTCGAGCGGGAAGAGAGATTGGAAGAGCTGAAGAGCTCCATTCCTCGATTGGCAGACGATGGCCATCAAACCAGCAAGGTATTTGAAAAAAAAAAAAGTTTTGGGGAGGGGGTCTCTCCCTTCCACGACACCTGGTGCTTGTAGAAAATGGCGTTGTTTTTTTTTACTTTCCAACCCATGCTGATAACACATTGGGCCGTAGCTAAACGACTTCGGGGCCTCGACCGTCGCAGCCGTCGACAAAGAGGATGCCAGGAACCAAGCCTTGGCCAAGAGAGCGCAAGCCGGTGATTTCGACGAAGAGCTCATTCTGGAACAGCTCGCGCGGAACAGCGTGTTCCTCACGCCAGAAGGGCTCGCGAAGCTGCGCGACTCGTTCGTCATTGTCGTGGGATGCGGCGGCGTCGGCTCCCACTGCGTGGCCGCCCTGGCGCGTTCCGGCGTCTCCAGGATTCGCCTCGTCGACTTTGATCAAGTCACCCTCAGCTCGCTGAACCGGCATGCCGTGGCGACCCTGGCGGACGTGGGCACGTCCAAGGTCCACTGCCTGCGGCGGCGACTGATTGCCATCGCGCCGTGGGTCAAGTTCGACCTGCGGCAGGAAAAGTTTGACGGCACCGTCGCGGAGCGGATTCTCGGGCCGTGGGAGCACGAGGCCGAGGCCGAGCATGGCCGGCGACGGCCAGACTTTGTCGTCGACGCCATTGACAACATCGAGACCAAGGTGGAGCTGCTGCGGTACTGCCACGAGAACAAAGTGCCCGTCATCAGCGCCATGGGCGCGGGATGCAAGAGCGACCCCACGAGGATTGTCGTTGGTGACATCGGCGCAAGTCGCGATGATGGTCTGTCGCGGGCCACGCGCCGGCGTCTGAAGCTGCTGGGCATCACGAGCGGCATCCCGGCCGTGTACTCCACGGAGCAGTCCGGGCAGGGCAAGGCCGAGCTGCTCCCGCTGCCGGAGGATGAGTTCCAGAAGGGCTCCGTAGGCGACCTGGGCGTCATGCCCAACTTCAGGGTCAGGATCCTGCCCGTCCTGGGCACCATGCCCGCCGTGTTTGGCCTGACGGCCGCCAACCATGTGATTCTCAGCATCACGGGCTACCCGCTCGACTACGCTCCCGCCAAGGGCAGGGACAAGATGTACGAGGGCATCCTGACCTACGTCCAGGGCTCCGAGGAGCGACTCGCCCGGACCTTGGGCTTGGACACGATTGGGCTCAAGACGCCGCTGACGACGGGCGACGTGGCGTTCCTGTCGGAGGAGCTCTACCACGGACGGAGCGTCATCAGCGGCATCTCCACGAAGCTCGTCTTGATTCGATGGCGCCGACCAGAAGCGTCCAACATGCACGTTATAGGCGAGGGCAAGCACGTGCAGAAGTGCTCGACCGTTCAGCTGCGGGACCTCGTATGCATGACCAAGGAGGAGGCGACGAGACACGAGAGGGACGTTTTCAAGGCCGGCAACAAGGTGGAACAGGTCTATGATCGGGAGACCATCCAACGCGTCGAGACGAAACTGGCCTCGGCCGCCCAGCACGAGCAATTTCGATAGATCATTTTCCTCCCTTTCCTCTTTCTTTCTTTTTTTTTTTTCGTATTTTATTGGATGTGAGATAGAACAACAACCTTTCTTCCTTCCGTCTTTTTTTTTCTTATTTTGATGGATGTGAGATTGAATAACGAAAATGTGAATAAAATAGACGCGACTTGGCATGTCGACAGCAGAAGCGTGGGCACGCAAAAGTCCAGGCTCAACCATGCGCATTCCATATAGTCGGCGCGGCGAACAGACGACGATGCTCGAGTAACAAGGTTGTTAGCCGGCTAGGGCCGGCCGTCCGTTTTCTCTGCCCATGCCCCCTTTTCTGTCCCTCTCCCTCTCCGTCCCCGTCCCCTCTTGTTTCCGCTCGTTTCTCAAAACACGCCGCGGATCTTGTGCCCGTGTTTTTTTTCTCATCCATGGCTGCGGGCGGCCCGATGGGGAAACTGTCTACGTGACCGTTGTCCTCGAACGAAACAAGACGCGCACCCGAGCACAGCATGTCAGGGTCGTACGGCCTCTTCATCATTCACGGGTACAAAAGAGGGGGGTGTGGGTTTGTTTGTGGCGCGGGCAGTCGAGAGAAGGTGAGGCTGGGGGCTTTTCTCCGTTCAGCTCCCGATTGTTGAAAGGGACCCGAGTATCACGGCATGGAAGCCTGAGACGGACTATACGACGGGAAGAGCCTCTTGCGTGTTTTCCGACGTTTCTCCCTCACGAGCTCTGGAGTTCCGGGGGAGCGGGCGGCAAAGGGGAGGGAAAGTAATGAATGGGTCTTGGAACACCGGTCTTGGCAGTCTTGTTGTGCATCCGGGTTCTTTTTTTTTTTTCGGTCCCCGGGCGAATGGCGCCTGTCTATGGGGTGTTGGTGAACAGACGAAGAGAAAGCCTCGTCGCATCTGCACAGGGTGCCCGGTTGCAGCCCCATCGTTCCCGTCTGCATAATCGAGGTCCATGTAATGACGGGCGATGCAGGTCCGTGTAGACATACACATGTACAAATTCAGCATGTACCTAGTTGGATGTTGGCAGCCACAGAAGCTGCCTATGCGTCCCCAGAGTCACCTCGATGCAGTCTGTAATGCATCTACACCCGAGAACATGGGCTCGACCATTTGCCATGAATAAAGATTTGTGCTTTTTTTCCCCCCCTCCAGTGGCGAGAGTACGTGTGATGAAGAACATGGCGATGGAAGAAATGGAGGCAGAATAGCAAAACATTCACGGACGGTACACGACTTACGATGGGTGTCTAGATGACCACATCAAGATTTTGGCTGGTTTCCAGGATCCAAGTGCCTGTTTCTCCTAGAGGTCATGGCAAGTGAGGCGGTTTGTGTGACTGCGAGGCAAATTACAAATCATCAGGTGTATGCGCCACCGACCGAAAAGGGGGCTTTGAGGAGCCCTGGCGGGCTTGCTCCGAATCGTCCTGGCAAACGAGGCCCATGAGACGCGCCGTCCCTTCCACGTCGTAGTCTTACGAAGAGCCCTGCGACGCCCAGATGTGCGCGCGACGCATGCCTCTGCGAGTCAGAGAGCGCGACAGACAAGCTTGCGTTGAGCTCGCGCCGACGAAGCCACACCAAGACGCGCAGTGATACTTTGAAGAAGGCTCTTTGGATGAGAGAGGACAGGTGGACAAGGCAGGCAAACATGCGGGCCCCTCATCGACCCGTCGTACCACATGTCAGGCCCAAACCCCGGCCGCCACGGACAGGCATGAGACGTCAAAGCAATCAGCTGAAAATGACCAGAAGCGCCGTGTATGACTCGGTTCGGTTGCAGCTGCCAAAGACGTGATGCCGGACGATGGCAAGAACCTAACTCGGCACGAGGGGCTCGAGCAGAGAGCGTGGATATCGCCAGAGATTGGCGACGAGGCCCAATTCAGCGGGACGTGTGCGTGAAGCTTTTGACCTTTCTTCGAGTACTGCAGACAGAACTCCCGTGGGCGACTCCCGTGGGCGACTCCCGATGCTGGTGCAAGGCTGAGCCTGCGAGTCCACCGAGTTCAACGAGTCCGCTGAGTCCGCTGAGTCCGCTGAGTCCGCCGAGTCCGCCGAGTCCTGGCTGGCCATGTACCTTGGCTCCGTATTCGAAAGGACCGAAATGCTGCAAGACATCTTACATGAGATGGACGACAGTTTTTGCTCCCAAAGCGTGGCACCTTGTGGCTCCGGCTTTGTCTCTGGGCTGCATTATGGCGGCACATTCTCTCTTGCGGAGGAAACAAGTCCTCGCACATGCGACAAAGGTGTCTGCTTCGCGACCAATACATCACACACCACCGGGCCTTGTGGACTGAGTCACCGCTTCACGAGCATCGAGAGGTCTGTCGTTCCTCGTGAAGGCTCATGCTGCTGCAGTCTGCAGCCTGCACCACCGATGCTCGGAGTTTACTCCGACGCGGCCCCCCCTTCCCTCCTCCCCCCCCCCCCCGCCCGGGTCCCCCTGGTCTGGTGGAATTCCGTCTGGGGGATGCTGAATGGCGGCGTGGCCGTGCAGAAGATTTAACGTCTTCGGAGACGATGAACAATGATCCGGGGCACGCACTTTTTCGACAGCAACGTGCCGTTTGACGCCATTCCCGATGATTTCAGCTCAAATAGGACGCGTGCATTTGCTGAGTGCGCCCAGCTCCGAACAGGCAGGCAGGCAGGCAGGCACGCATCTGCGACAAATGACGCAGCGCAATCCCGAACAAAACAAAACAAATCGAAACCCGAGACCAGGCTTCATATAGTCTCACGCGGTAGTGGGGAGAATCAAGGCCATGTTCATGCACTATCGCCTGTTGCCTTTTTGTGCGAGTCTGCGTGACCAAACCGCGACATGAATTATCATGGAATCGCTCGTTCGTGTTCAAGAAGCTCAGATCTTGTGCAGTGGCATGAAAAAAAAATGGTGTCGGGGGGGCGACAGGGAATACTTTTTCATAACCTCGGAGCACCTTCTATGTGGCCATGCGCGTGATGTGGTAACTTGGCAATGAAGCCGAACGACGGGGAAAAGGGAAGAAGCAGCCGTGTGCTCTCTTTTGGCCTGGACTTGACTTGGCCTGAACACAAATAACACACGCCTAGCTTTTCCCTTCTTTCTTTCTTTGTTGTTCTCCCCTTCGGCGAACAAAGACGACCATGATGTTGTTCAGATCTATATCTAGTCTCCAGACTCCAATCGTAAAAAGCCTTGTGGGGGGGGGGGGGGGTCTATCGCAAATCGCAATAATCCGTTTTTTCTCTCTGCCCGATACCAACCTTCCAAGATACTTGCCCTTCGAGGTACCTGCTAGAAGTTTCCGATTCGGTTTCCATTGCCGCAAACAAAAAAAACACGGCAAGCTGGGTCCTGATTTGATTCTGAAGATCACAGTCATGGGAAAGGCAGGGGGTCAAGGCAAGAATCTGCGTTTCTGGCACAAATCGCCACCGTCCATCACTCCCGTTTGTCTCTCACGGAGACTGTTGCTTTTCGAGGTGCCGGAGAGGTCAACGTGGTCTTTTTTTTCTGAAAAGCCATAGCCGTAGTGTCGAAGCATTGGAGGGGAAACCACGTCAGCCAACGCTGTTCCGTCGAGAGAGCGGGATTTTTTTCTGTCTTTTCTTCTGTCTTTTTTTTTCTTTCCCTCTTCCCTTTCGCCCTTTTTCCCCTTTTCCTTTTCTCCTATTCTCTAATTGTTTTTTTTTCCTTCGTTCGTTTCATTTAGGCCTAGAGACTTGATTCGTGGCTCGTCGATCGATCGGAAATAGCAAGCAAGCGTGGCTGCCTCGTCGAAAGGCCGCGTGGGTTGCGTGATTCGGGACAGTTCCGTCGACGGCGACCAAGGACGAGTAGTGGCATCGGTAGGTTTGCTCGTCGGAGCTGTGTGTTGACTCAACCAAGAGTCGTTGCCTCTGGGTCGTTGTGCCTCTGGGCCGCCGTGCCGTGGAAGAGTCGACAAGGCGATTCCGAGGTTGAGCAGAGTGGAGCAAATGCGGCTCTGTCTCGTTGGTCTCATTCGGCAATCACAAGGCAACCACGCGAACCACGGGCGAACCTCCTCCATCACCGAGTCCCTACACGCACCCCCCCCCCCCCCCCCCCCCCCCCCCCCCCAGTGCGCGGCCAGACGACCACGTCCGCAGCCAGCCAAGCAAGCTTCATGCTAATCCGTGTGACAGTGCGAGAGGCTTCCGCCGCGACGCTTGCCCTTTGTTGAGGCTTCAAGCAAGTTTCCTTTTCCGGCTTTGGATATTAATCGTCGTCTTCGCCGGTGTTTTGCGAATTGGACGCTGCTGTCTGCTGTCGCTCAGTCACGGCTTGACCCGAATACGCCTGCGTGCCTAGCGAGCGGAAGCAGGTGAGATGGAAGCACTTGGTGTTTTGCACTTTGCTTGCTTTGCTTTCTATTCTTTATTCGGTGGTCGTCCTTTTTGTCATTTGTCTTTTTTTTTTTTCTTTTTTTTCTTTTTTTTCTTTTTTTTCTTTTTTTTCTTTTTTTTCTTTTTTTCTTTTTTTTCTCCTTTTTTGCTTTTTCTCTCGCTCTCGTCGTTTTCGCTTCCCTTTCTTGT
>SRPY01000454.1:0-26567 GCA_018360145.1 Claviceps africana | reverse complement strand
AAAAAAAAAAAAAAAAAAGACAAGAGATGGCCCGTACCGTCGTTGATCAGACGAGCTGCACCTTCCATCCGTACCTCGTCCAATAGTCTCCACGTCCTGTCCACGCCGCGTCGACACGCGCCACACGAACACGACGCTTTATTTGTCTCGGCCGCTCGTGGTTGCAAGATTCTCAAGTCTGACGGAGACGGCAGCCTGCTCGACTTCCCCAAGAGTTCAGTCGGACCGACGTTTAACATTACACACGGGGGGAATCCGTGCGGCGCCCCTGATCGTCCCCCCAGTCCCGGCTCCATGATCGGTTCGACGAGGTTATTGACCCCCACCCCCCTGGCTCGCCAACAAAGTCTCGTCGTGTCGCATTGCAGCATTTGCTTGGGAATCCTGATGTGCGCAGCCCAAGGTCCAAGGATGCCTGGCCCGGGTGAGCAAGGATGGCGCGTTCACAGAAAGAGCTCACGTGCAGTCAGGCAACGCCATGTCGGGGAAGGGGCGACGGGTCCGGAGGTTGTGGGGCGGTGAGGTGGAGGTGGCTTGATTGGATTCATAAGCAGACAAGTGACAACATGGACCATCCGAGCAAGGCAACTGCGACCTCGATGCCTGCCGCACGGCCACTCGACCAACCGACCAAACAACCGACCAGACAACCGACCAGACAACCGACCAGACAACCGACCAGACAACCGACCAGACAACCGACCAGACAACGCGCGCGCCACGAGAGTCGTCTGAGAAACGGTAGGCTGGGCCGGTCCGGTCCAGCCAGTGGTCAAGGCCTCCTTGCGCGCGACATGGCTGCCAGTGCAGCTTGCAGCAAACCATCGGCGGATCTGGGACTCGTATAAGGCAAGGTGGCCACGATGCGACGTACATACATACATATACATACATATACATACATATGTATGTGCATACACACAACGGATAGAAGATCGATCGGACATGAGTTCCATCCGCCGTCCCTGCTTTTACCTCAAGTACCTACCTACTTAGGTACCTAGATACCTAAAGTAAGTAGGTAGGTACCCAAGGTAAAGTAGGTAGGTACTTAGGTACCTATATATTGTACATGCATACTAAGTACTTACTTCATACTTACTTACATACAGACTCCTGAGATACCTACTAGGTACGCGTCGCGCGTCGACCGAACCCAACCTCTTCGCCACCGCCAGTCTTTCCATGTCCCTTGCTGGCAGCCTCAGCTCCGAACGGCAAGACGCCAAGCTGCCCCTTGTCCCCGTCACGACGGTCAGTTGTCCCTCCCCAACGACCAAGACGGCTCCCCAGACATCGGACGCGACGACGACGCAGAGTCTCGCCACCACACCGCCGGTGCTTTGTCCGCTGCTCTGTAAACAAATGACAGAAGAGGAAACGCCACGTCCATCTCCCTGGCCACCATGGCACCCTCTGTTTCCCGGAAAAGGAAGTACCCGAGTCGTGGAGGCCGTACAACCCGACCCCTCTTCTCCCTCCCAAAAAAAAACTCGACACCGTGTGCCGTGCGTGCATGCATGCAGAGGATGTTATAAACCTCCATTAGAATCATGACCTATGCCCTTCCGCGAATCCTGTATACCAAAAGAGTTGAGGAGAGAAGTGACCCTCGTCGACACACAGTCCCTACTCTGCACGCACACACCTGCGTGAGCTCAACCGACGATCGCCGACGGGCGTGCGGTGCTGCTCAAAGTGGACGAGTGAGCCAGACGTACCTTGTCGGGAGGTGAAGGGTTTGCCGACGACAGGATCCGCATGCATGTCACTGCATCACCACGGGCATGTGCGTTTTTTTTTTTTTTTTCGAGGCGGCGGCGGATACGGTAGGTGAAGCAGGACCGCGCTGAGGAACGAAAAAGTGCTCACGCCCACGTCCTTATTTGTAAAAAAAAAACATGGAAAAGGGAAAAGGGAAAAGGGAAAAACAATTAATTTTTAATTTTTTTTAATGTATTGCACCTCGCCCTTGTTTCACATGCTTCTTTTTTCTTCTACAGTTTACATATCGGATGTAGTCTGCATCCGTTGTACAATTCCCACCTCGTTGCTCATGTCGTCTGCCTCCGTTGTACAGCTACACCTCATTGCTGGGATACGAGACCTGCGTGGTCGAGTTAAACTCCTCCTTGAGGGCGCGGATGTTGACGAAGCGCGTCAGCAGGTTGGGGCTGCCGGCCTTGTCGTCGGTGCCCGAGGCGCGGGCCCCGCCAAAGGCCTGCTGGCCGACGACGGCGCCGGTGCTCTTGCAGTTGATGTAGAAGTTGCCGGCGGCGTTGCGGAGCTTGTCCTCGGCGAAGCGGATGGCCGCGCGGTCGGTGGCGAAGACGGAGCCCGTGAGGCCGTACTCGGAGGTGGTGTCGACGAGCTCGCAGGCCCGGGCGAAGGCGTCGGCGGGGCCGTCGTCGTAGACGTACGCCGTCAGGATGGGGCCGAAGAACTCGGTCGACAGGAAGCCGTGGGCCGGGTTGGTGGTGCGGAAGACGGTCGGGTGCACAAAGTAGCCTATGGACGAGTCGTACGTGCCGCCGGCCACGAGCTCCAGCTCGGCGTCGGTCAGGGCCGCGTCGATGGCCCCCGCGAGCTTGCGGAACGAGGCGGCGTGGATGACGGGGCCGCAAAAGTTGGCGTGGTCCTGCGGCGGGCCGACGGCGAGGGCCGACACCTCGGCGGCGAGCTTCTTCCGGAACTCGGGCCAGAGGGACTGGGGCACGTAGAGACGCGACGTGGCGCTGCACTTCTGGCCCTGGAACTCAAAGGCGCCGCGGACGGTGTGCTTGACGGCGTTGTCCACGTCGGCCGAGGGGTGGATCAGGTGGAAGTTCTTGCCGCCCGTCTCGCCGACGATGCGGGGGTAGGAGCGGTAGCGGCCCTCGGCCACGCCCTCGCCGATGGCGCCGTAGAGCTTGCGGAAGACGGCCGTGCTGCCCGTGTAGTGGAGGGCGGCGAACTCGCGGTGCGCGAGGACCGTCCTGGTGATGTCCTCGGGGGGGCCGGGCACGAACTGGATGACGTCGGCGGGCAGGCCGGCCTCGAGCAGGATCTGGTAGACGAGCCAGTTGGAGGCGATGGCGAAGTCGCTGGGCTTCCAGACGACGACGTTGCCCATGAGGGCGGGCGCGCCGGGCAGGTTGCCGGCAATGGCGGTGAAGTTGAAGGGGCTCACGGCGTAGACGAAGCCCTCGAGGGGCCGGTACTCGAGCCGGTTCCACAGGCCGGGCGAGTTGTGCTCGGGCTGCTGGGCGAGGAGCTCCCGCGCGTAGTGGACGTTGAAGCGGAAGAAGTCGGCCAGCTCGGCGGCGGCGTCGATCTCGGCCTGCCACGCATTCTTGCCCTGGCCCAGGACGGTCGCCGCCATGATCTCGTAGCGGTACTTGTTGGCGACGAGATCGGCCGCCTTGAGGAAGACGGCGGCCCGGTCCGAGAAGGGGAGCGACTCCCACGCCGGCTTGGCCGCCAGGGCGGCCTCGATGGCCCTGTTGACGTCGGCCGGCGTGGCGGTGTGGTAGCTGGCGACCTTGCTGGCGTGATCGGCGGGGTTGAGCTGGTGGGAGACGGCAGAGGTCTTGATCTGGAAGGGGGGGGTAAAAAAAAACCTGTTTAGCACTCGACGAATCTTCTGTCGCCGCCATCTTTTCTCGGCCGTGGTGGAAGAGAGGGGACGACCGGACCGAGTGAGTTGCCCCTTACCTCCTTTCCGCCGACAACGACGGGAACCTCGACGGGGACCATTTTCTGGTACTTGTGGATGGCGGCCGTCAAGCTCTGGCGCTGCGCACTGCCCTTGGCATAGTGATGCTAGAACGATGCAACGACCCGGTCAGCCTTTTTTTTTTTTTTTTTTTTTTTTTTTTTTTTTTTTCTTCTCGTCGTGTTGTTGTTGTATGGCATTCGCAAAAGGCCAGCCCTCCCGACACATCCATCTGTCCTCGGCGGACCGCGCCGACGAGGCACGACAACTCACATTGGGCTCGTTGGCAACCGCGGGCGTCTGGAACGTGGCGAGCGTGCCCATGCTCATCCGCTGCGAGACCTTGCTCGCGGGGCGCAAGCTCCGTGCTCTGGCAAAGACGGCCGACTTCATGATTGCGTTGGCGTTGACGTTGAGGGAAGAGGCAGGCTTCAAGGTGGAGAGAGGTTGCGTGTCGGATTGTTGCCGTGAGCTAGAAGCTGGAGCTGGAGCTGGAGCTGGAGCTGGCTTGCTTGCTTGCTCGTTTGCTTTGCTTCTTTTCCTCTTCCAGATTGGCCTCCCCGGTCTTGGTCTTGGCTCCCTTTTCTCTTCCGGGTCCCGGCGCGGTGCCTAGTGCGGATCCATGGGAGAAAAGCAGCGTATCAGCCAGGCTTCTGGGGGAGCGCGCCCCACAGCGCATCGGCTTACTGCGGTTTAAACCCGCCCAACTGGCCGCCAGGCGTCCTGCCAGCGGGCCACTGTGGAGAGTCCCCACCTCCCCCTGCATGTGACTCGCCCCCGGCCTGCTAACGAGCTGCTCCCCTGCCGCCTCGACGACCCCGGATAACGGGCCTCCCAACCCGCCAGCACAGTTGCATTCCGCACAACGGTCACGGGACCGCGCCCCGTGCGGCTCGCCACGACAAGCTGTGGCTGAGCCGGCCGTCCCGAGCAGAGCCGCTCATACTCCACACGCACGCAAAGGAGGGGGAGCAGAATGGCAAAACCCAACAACCCCCCATCACGCATTGGATTTCCAACGACGCTTCTTGTTCCGCCAACGGAGACGGCACGGCAAGACGCACCCGTCGACGCGGCGTCCACTAGCCCGGGCTACCATTGCCATCCACGGGCACACGCGTGTGGAAAGGGATACATCACCGTCGAGCGGGTTCGGGTAAATCCCAACCAATTCTGCCATGCAATGCAATCTCGGCGTGGGAGCGTTATCAACTTGCAAAATTGCCGGCGACCCACTGTGCGCTCCGCGTGTCCGGTATCGATCCACGACGGGCAGTCGCTCACGGGGCCGAGGGAGACCATCCGGCTGTCTTGACCGCCCTCTGGCCATTTACGTGGCCTTTTTTGCCTAGGCAAGGGGACCATCCATGTTCAAGTGGCCGATCGATGTGGCAAGTGACGGTCTTCAAACTTGCCATCCGGACAGCATCTCTTGGGTAGATGGACATTGGGTCGCCATGGCCAGTGGTATAAGCAGTGGTATAAGCAGTAGCATAACCAGTTCATCCAGTTGTCCAGTATCCAGTATACAGTATACAGTATCAGTATCCTATCCAGTACACCCCCAGCATCTAAACGCCTCACCGTCCAAATACATCTCCCAACATCTGTCATTCCGTCAGGTCCTACACAATAACATCAGCGTCAGGCCGGAGAGGCACGCCCGTATGCCACGTGTAGACGCTTTACCACAACAGGACGACAGGAGAAGACGGGGAAGACAAGGAAAAACGGGACAAAGACATGCAAGGAAAACTAGCTGAACAATAAAAAATTATAATTATATAAGAAAAAAAAAAGAGAGAAAATCCATGAATATACAGAAAAAAATGAAATAAAAGATGAATCAAAAGAATATAGATGTATGGAGAAAAAGAAAGAGAAGAAGAAGAAGAAATAAATCACCCGTGGTATCTCACTACATAAATGCGACCCGAATCCCTGCATCCCCAACAACGAGCATAATGGCAACTCGCCGCCCCGCGGGAAGGTCATGTCCAGAAAATCGCACCCCAGGTTCCCCCCTCCCCGGCCTCGACTCGCACTTCCCGGCATGTTGCCGGCCGGCTAGCTAACCACGGGCGCCGCCGAGCCCGTCGACGCCGGTCCTTCACAGCGCAGCGGCGGCACGCTGAGCCCGTACGCCTCGGTCAGGCCCTCGGGGTTGTGCTGGTCAACCTCGACGTTGATGCGGATGTCGAGACTGCCATCGTTCCTGCGACCGTGCGCGGCCGAGGCAGACGCGTGCTGCGTGCCGGCGTGCACCTCTCCCTGGTGCAGGGCCGAGTGGCCATCACTGTCGACAAACGACGACGCGTCATGGCTTGCGCCGTCGACCGGCGGCGCCCCGTCATCGGCGTTGGCATTGTTGGGGGAGTTTTCCGTCAGCATGGCATAGTTCCGGCTGGGCATCGTGCAGTGGTTGTGATGGGCCGTCCTGCTCGAGTCGCCCGGGTCCTTGTCAAACAGGTCGAGCAAGGTTTCGTCCGTGTCACGGTTCAGGTGGTGAATCTTGTTTCGCCGCGCCAGCAGATTGGCCACGGCCTGGGGTGGAGGCTTGTTTACAATGGCCGACGAGACCACGTTGGCCATGTATCGACTGTCCTTTTCGACGGGTATCCTGAGCTTCGGCTTGGAGTAGAAACGTCCCAGGGCCGCCAAATGGACATCGCCACCCAGGATGGTGACGCGGACAGAGAACTCCGCCGCGACCCGCTGCAGCTCCTCGACGAGGTTCCGGCGCTCGACCTTGTGCGTCTTGGCCGTATAGTGATCATCGAGGTCGTCCAGGAGATCGACACTGCCGTCAAACTGGTTAAACAGGCCCCCGCCCACCCCGAAGCGGCGGTTCAAGAACTTGATAGGTCCTATGATGGGGCTTCGAAAAATGTTTTCGAGCCAAGTGAGACGCTGCTCTCGTTAGTGACAAGGCACTTGGCTTCCGTTTTGGCCAAACGTCAACCCAGGACTTACAGGGTATGCAATGGGAATGCCGAGGAGAAGAATCAGGTGCTTGATGGGACGGCCGGAGCTGACAGCCTGTGAGAGCTCGCTCCGAAGCCTCTGGAAGATGAGCGCATACGTCTCTGGGTAGTTGACTTGGTGTCGGGTACGCTGCGCAAGAGTCAGTATTATCCTGCTGCTGCCACGGGAGCTAGCTTCAACGGAGTCGGTGAGAGCTCACTTCGGTTCGCGCATCGATGCCCAGCATGGCCATGCGAGCACCCAGTCGTGAATAGATGTTGATCGAGTGCTCGGCCACATAGGGTCCAGGTTTGGTGCCTCGAATGTATTGATTTCCGAGCCGCGGCTCCGCCACAAAGGTATCGACGAGCTGGTGAGGATCCTCAACAGTCTGGTCGCCATTCCCGTCAAGGTGGTCCGACGTGTATGTCGAAAGGGGCGGGGGCAGATGATGCTGAAAGAGGAGGTAGTACTTGTGAGCCGTGCCACCAAGTCCGCGGAATACGTCGCACCGCATGAAATGATCGACGTAGGATCCGAATCCGTCAATAATCTGCCACTTCTTTCAGCACACGGCTTGGGAAAACGCCAGTCTTTTGTACATATGTGTATATATATATATGTACACGTATTTACACATGTGATACATATTTTTCTTCTTTTTCTTCTATTCAGACTCACGTCGTGATCGTCCCAGATGTTGACCTGAGGAATCTGGCCATTTGCCGTGGCGAAAGGATCAGAATTGTACCATCGGATGTAGTTCTTCAGATAGTAGTCGTCGCACTCTGAGCGTAGACTCTCCGGGAACGGATACTCGGCGCGCTTCTTAGGGTTGCCGATATCGGTCCACGAACGGAGAGGACCGTTGACTCGAATGCCGTCGTTGTAGATCTGATCGCCACCCCCCAGCATGACATGGAACGGAGCCTCCTCGTGCTTCCGCATCACGTCCTTCCACAATGGGGCGCCGCTGAAGGCCGCCTCGTCGGTTCCCACACTAAAGCCGTTGCACGAGTGGAACATGACGCGCATGGATTCGTCGGCAGCCGGAACAAAGAAGTTATTTACTCGAGGTTTGTGTTTTCTCGCATATCGCACGTCGGGGATGGCGTATTCGTACTTGACCTCTTCCGACTCGATCGGAACCTCGATCTCGAATACCCAAAACGTATTCCTGCGGTCGGAGTACAGGCGTCGAGCTTCAAACTCGGTCGCTTGGCTTGCGCCTTGGTCCGTAGAACCGTCGGCGCCAGCACCAAGGTCCTTGGCTGTGCCGACACGGCGCAGCACCAGTGACGGCTGGTACAAGATATCCTTGCCGCCGCCCTTGGCAACAACCAGGACGCTACCGTACCAGCGATTCTGGTCCATGTAGCGGTAATTCAGCAAGGGCCCGCAGACAACCTCCTTGCCGTCCATGTCCGGCTCGCCGCGCCCGTCGAGTCCGGCCCCTTCTTCCGCGGGCTGTGCAGCAGGAACAATAATCGGCTGGAAATTCTCACCACCATTTGGTTTCTCTGGCGGGTCGAGCCGTGAACCGTTCAGGAAATCCGTCAACGCGCCTGTGGACTCGGTACACACGGGCTCGCGGGGGGTACCGTGTTGTGAGGCATGTCGGCGGTAGGCCGATGACTCCTGATGTCGCCATCTGCTCGAGGACGCGTGGGGATTGTACTCGGGATCATCGTGTGAATACTCGCTGCTCTGTTCCGAAGCCATGATTGCGAACTGCCGCTTCGAATGATGTCAGTACTCGTTTCTGGAAGCCCAGCGGTCTGGCGTCCAGCAAGTGAATTGAAACTCTGCCCAGTAAGAAAAGGGTGGCGGGGGGGGAGGAGGGGGGAAAGAGGGCACGGCCGGATGGCTCTTTGGTCCGAAAAGAAAAAGTCCTAGCAGCTAATCACAATGTTGGCAATTCGACTAACCGTTCACGAGGCGTTTCTGAGGTTCGGGAAACAAAGTATGCTGACAAGCTCGGATCGGATGGAGCGGGAGGAGCTTGGAAGGGTCGGGCGAAATGAGAAAAAGTGGAAGAACGGCCAAGGCGGTCAACGGCGCACCAGTCGACGCAAAGTCAAGACTTCGGGAAGCCTTTAGCGTTCAAACGAGGAGACGGGGCATCCATCTACTTGGACAGGAATGAGCGGCTGCGACAGCCGGATGACTTGAGCGCTCACGGCTCACGGCTCACGGCTCACGGCTCACGGCTCACGGCTCACATGCAGCTCGTGCCAGTCAACAATGACGACACCCGAGCGTGGAGCGTGGACGGGCACTTTCGAGCCGGAATGGGCATGGCTGCGACGTTCATGGTTGCGGTGCAACTGCGTGCCGCGTGTGGAGCACGAGCCAGACCGGTAGGGGTGTGGCTGGTGTGGCCCGCGCGCCGTGGCCAATGGCAGCACGGCAGCGTGGAGAGAAGTCACTGGGAAGTCGCATTTGATACTTCTCCAACACCTCGTGTGCATCCTTCGGATCCTCGTCACGCTTTTCTCCCGATGGACGATGCCCGGCAACGTACGACGTGTGACGGACTCGTGCGCGGACTCGTGCGCGGACAGACTGGTCACGAGCACTAAATATAAACAAACGCTCCGAGCAAGGCTCTTTTCGCGCCACACCCTTGAGGATGCTCATATGAGTTGAGAAACGCACGACGAATACGCCACAGCTCTTTGCAGCGCAGCTTCAGCGGGACACTTGACTACCAGTGCCACGCCCCACCACAGGTGGTGGGTGCGCCCCTTCTCCAGCTGCGTGCGACCTACCCTGTACTCGCGCTGCAGAAATCGCCAGCTCAGAAGCATCGGGACGCAGGGGCCAACTATTCCCCTGGCCAAGTGTAGTGGCGTATATGGCTTCGGCTCACTCCAAACATTGGACTACATGTGTGCATGATTTTGGCGCAAAAGGGTTTGGAATTTTGGAATTTACGTACCCGTCACGACACCCCATGGGTGATGTGGTAGCCTGCATAGAGCCGCGTCTACGGCGAAAGCATCCCCTTTTTTTTTTCTCCAAAGGCGCGCCTTGCCATGATACTCTCTCCTCGACGCACTCTGCTCGTTGCGAAAAGGTGAGCACGCAACGACCCTGCTTGCCAAGTTGCGCATCGTCGAGGACCCAAGGGAGTGGACAGGACAGAACCCGGGCGCCATCTGAGACCAAGAAGAGCCGCGGCGGAAGTTTGGCGTCCCGGTCCAGCAGAGTTCTGGTATCTCTGGATCAATGTCTTGGGTCTTGGGCAGAGCCCGTGGCACCAAGATGATGACAGGCGACAACATGCCGGAGATCGACCATCAGAAGGGCCGCTGCAGGCCATTTTCCTCCCAATTGTCCCACTGGCAAAACGCTTGCAAAAGTGGCTTGCGGGTCATCCCAAAACTGTTCATGTACAATACATACTTGGTATGTAGTATGTATGCACATTATGTCACCGGAATTGCATGGCGGGATGAACGCACTGTAACATCAAGGGTGCTCACAAGGATTGGCCAGCTAGGTGGGTCTCCCGTGATGAGTAAGGACAAAAAAAAAAAAAAAGTATTACATAATCAGCACAAACAAATCCACCTACTTGAGAAAATCTCCCCCCTTCTGTCCGCCTCAATTCCTCACTCCTCCTTCATACTCCCGGAACTTGTGCATGGCGCTGCCCACGGCGTCAGGGAGAACTGCGACGAAAGTGCGCGCTAGCGCCAGTGTCCTTATCTGATCGACATCACATCGTGCCTAGATACCGACTGGACCGGGTGTCTGATCCATGGCCGATCAATGCTTTTTTGCTCCGACGGCGCCGTGTCTTGCCAAAAAAGACGAGACGACGGTGCGCGATCCAATTTCCTCCCCTTGTGCCTCGCCCGCGGCACCGGTCCGGCAATGTCCAGCACGATGGGAGCGAAATCTTGCCAAGGCGCGAAGCGAAGCACATGGAGGAGGGAGGTAAGTTGTTTCTCAGAGGAGCCGCGAGACTCGTCATGATACATTCCCGTGACGTGCGTCTCTCACAAACAGTGCCATGTTTTCCTTGCGCTCCCCTTTCGGAGAGCTTCTTTCCTTCTTTTTATTCTTCTTCTTCCCTCAAGGCATATGTGTGTACGGCGGTGGGCTATTTCTGTGCTCCAACTGCTGAAGGATAAATTCAACGTGCCAAGACTGAAATTTTCCTCATCATTACCAAACACCGCTACTCTTCATTCCGTAGGGAGTCTGGTGCATGAAGATGGGGAGACATTGTGCTGTACAAATGATGTGTGCTCCCCCCCTCCTTTGCCTTGTACTCTCTCGCTTCTAGTGTTGTCTTGTATATGTACGTGGTGTCCGAGACTGAACGTGGCGGAGAGTCGGGACGGAGCATAACCACGCCCTCGTATCAGTCCCGATGCATGGCCCGGCGTGTTGTGTTTGCCATGGATGGATGAGCTAAGCCGTACGCAAAGCATCGGAACAAACACATCACACAGGCCCAATGAAAAATCTCCCGTGCGCGACCGTCTTTGGGGTGAGGGAGAGTCTAGAGTCTACTGGTCCTTGTTCTCCAGCCCTGCAGTATGTATGTAGGTCGTAGGTCCAGTCGCCCATGTTCGACGCGCCTTCCAGACGTGAAGACGCGACGCCATATGCCGGCTCGGCACTCCAGTCACCGACCGTCCAGGTCTCGCAGAGCCGAAGGCAATCCATCCAGAATCCTACCAGCCCTTGGTGGCATCGCAGGTCCATACAACAACACACACACACACACACATCTGTAATATCCAGACAAGGACGTGGAGTAGCAAGATTACGTCACGCTCACTGCTCACCAGGTCGGTCGTGCTTATCGCCGAGACCAGCAATCCGTTAGCGTCGAGCTGATCGATCCCAGGGGGTCCCCTTTTCGTTGCTTCTTGGCCCTCCAACAATCAGCCAATGCGCCCGCAAAATGGCGTGTTCCCCACAGCCATGAAACCACGGCCTACTGATCAATGTCTGTTCTCGCTCCAAGACGCCAATGCTCCGACCCCTTTCTTTCTTTCTTTCTTTCTTTCTTTCTTTCTTTTTTTTCTTTTTTTTTCTTTTTTTCTTTTTTTCTTTTTGGGTTGGGGCTCCGAGCCAAGCAAGAACCAACAAGGAGCTAGGTTCTTCCCCTTTTCCCGCTGGAAAAAAAGGGGAAGCACGTATCCCGGTCGCATAGCTTATACATACGTAATCCATGTACACGTAAGATCGGTTGGCAATCTGGGCGGGGTTTTCCGTATAGCAGACCCCACGCTGGAAATGGATGCATGAAGTTTGTTTGGCCTTTTTTTTTTTTTTTTTTTTTTTTGGCCTTTTAAAACCACACACGACCTAACTCGTGCAAATGTACCGGGAGCGTCTGGTATTCTCGAGCACGGCAGTTCTCACCTGGTGGGAAAGATGATACAACTACTCGCAGCACGGTCAGCGGCACGCTACGCAGAGGTACAGCATATGGAGGTACGCAGATCCAAGGCAGAACGTGCAGCCGAGACGCACCGGCCTGCACAATCTAAGACGTGACTTTTTTTATCCCCCTTTCATACATGAGCACCGCTGAGACGTGCAGACATGGTCCGGCTGAAAATGCATCACGCGTCGAAAAAAAAGTGGGATTATCTGGTGTTTATGTCGTTTTCCTTCTCATTATCACCGTCGTGCTTATCCATGCCTGACGTCGACTATTCGCCACGTACATACATATATATGTATGTACATATGTATGTTTTATTATTATTATTGTTCTTAATATTATTGGGATAGATACTATACATCAAGTACCTGCTGGGTTATGACGAGCGGCCGGTCAGCCGGTTCGCGGCGTGCCAAGCAAGTGCGCCCGAGTCTTGTCTACAACAATCCCGTGCCGCCTCGCTTCTCTTCTGCTTTATGATTACAGGCGTGGGTGTCGCACACACATGCACCTTCATGATGGCGGGTAGATATCTCGTGCAGACGACGCGCCTGAGCGGTCTAGTAGGCAGGGGCGGGAATACAAAATGCGCTTTCTGGTACACGCCGTACATGCCGTACATGACATATGAATAATGACACGCGCCGTCGACGGTCTGAATCGACAGACGGCAATGACAGGAGCGCCGAGGGCCGGTACTACGGGAGGCGAGAGTGGCCATGGCGGCGCTTGATGTCCATGGCGGGAGTTGTGAGTTGGGAGGTGGGAGTTGGGAACCGTGGATCAGCCGTCACGCGCGTGGACCAGAATGGGCAGAGTCGAGGGAAACTGGGAAACCACGCCCCCATTTCCTCCTTCCCGTGATGCTGATTCCACTCCATGGCCGGCTTGAGGGCGGGCCGCTTTTGTTTCTCTTTTTCTTCCTTTGTCGTTGTTTTCTATACTTATTTCGGACGACCAAGGCGGTGTCGGGCGTGCCGGCCACGAACGCGGCGGAACATTGGAAGCTTGGGTGTCTGCATGCATGTGTGGTCGTGACGTCCATCGAAGTAATCCATCGGCCACGGGCTGCAGGCGTACCAGGTGGCGGTGCGGTGCGGTGCGGTGCGGCGCAGTGCAGGCCTGGACATTTCCTTCGTTCGTTCTTTCTTTCGTTTTTCTTTCGCTCTCCCTTTCTTTCTTTCTTTCCTTCTTTCTTATATTCTTATTCGAAACCTGCATGTGCCGTTGCGGCGAAGCACGGGGTGCACTTGCCGCTTCCTTTGCTCCTCCAGACTGGCCTGGTCCCTGGGCTAGCTTTAGCCTAACATGGAAGCGCGGGGCCCCCTGTGCCCCTCGGTTACACTTGATGAGAGCCTGGCACTGGCTCCCTTGTCCTGGACCCCGCCCAGGAGTCCACAAGGACGGTAATGAGCCTCTCTCTGTCCAGTCTGGTCCGCTCGGGGGACCTTCGTCATCGCTGATCAGCCTGTTCTGGTGCGGTACTGGAGTCTGGTGCGAGAGGACGGAACGCCTCAGCATCCGCCGATTCTCCTCAACCCCCCCCTTTCAACCTTCAGCCACCCGCCACCAGACGCCGTCAGATCATCTCGAACGCCCACTAGGCACAGGCACACACAACCCGCCCGCTCAGCCTGACCGACGCGGCCGCATCGGGCATTGTTGCACCAGAGGCGGCGAGTCGGTCGGGAGTGGGAAACACGAGGCCTTTGCATTGCCGTATGCGCGCAGGTCCGTCGCCGTCTTTTGCGCAGGTGCGCGCACACATGTGGCGGGTGTCTGGCGGTGCCTGTCTGGCGGGTATCTGGCGGGTATCTGGTGGGTGTGGTGTGGTGCCTGGTGTGGTTGGATCTGGCAGCTGGCAGCGGGCAGCGGGCAGCTGGCACCTAGTGCCGCCGGGTCTGTCTGTTCGTCTTCTCTGTTCGTCTAGTCTGGTCTGGTCTGGTCTGGTCTGGTCTGGTCCGTTTCGTTTTATTTTCGTCTCCTTTTCACCCGTGCCACCCGTGCCAGCTCGAGAACAGCTTGCGCAGCTCTTGCAGTGCCGCATTTGCCCTGACTCGCCCGCCCAGCCCTGCCTGTGTCGTGTCTGGTAGCCAGTTTCGTGTCTGGTCTGTTGATAGTAGCCTGGCACCCTATTCGGAGTTGGAACCAACCATCGACCTTTGCAAAACCACGTTGACGTGCAGGCCGGACACCACACCAGGACGTGAAATTAAACTTGAGTGCTCCAAGGCTCAAGCTCTAGAGCCTAGCCCCCCCCCCCTTTGTCTGACTGACCGACCGACGGTCCATCCTTCTATTCTTCCTCCCTCGGTGCCGACGCGCGCGGCACGCCTCTCTCTGGCATCCGCTACCGCCGCTCATCCTCATCTCCAGGGCACCCTTATCAACGCCGCCGCGATCGATGAGGCTGCTCGTGGAGTAGTCGCTCTCATTCCTCTGGCCGGGCGTGCCAGCAAGACACGACGAGCCAGGCCAAGCCAGGCCAAGCCAGGCCAACGAGATCCGTAATCCGTATTTCCCCATCCGCCATCCGCAGTCCGCAGTCCGCAATCCGCAATCCGCAATCCGCAATCCGCAATCCGCATTTGCCTGCCCCCCATCTTGCTTCCTACCGTTCTGGTCTGTCGCTCTTGCCCTCCCTGGTGCCTCCTGGTGGCGCCTGCCTTTCGTCATATTGCCCGCCTGCCCGCCCTACCCCCGGCGGCCCGTGAGCCATTTGCTTTGTTACGTGTCGAGGTTGCTTGTAACCAGACCTTGCAACTTTTCCCATCCGTCATTTCACCGCATCCCAGTCTCCTATTCCGCTCCAACCGGGCACCGGTCTCCTGGTTTCTCTTCCCCATCTCGTCTTGCTCTGGAGTCTGGGCGGCTTCACTTTCCCTTCCCTCATCGACTCCAAAACTCGCCACTTTGCGCCCCTTTGGTACCCGGCCATACTTGGTTTGCCGGCTAAATCCAGTAAAAGCAACCCACTCGTCTGCATCCTCCAGTCTTTCGTTTCCAACAGAGGCCCTACATTCTCTGCTGGCCAGAGCTCGACTGCTGGAAGCCATGTTCTGCTGGACCAACACGTCTTAATATCGTCGTCGTCTTTGTCCCTAGGCGACATGAGCTCGGCTGCTGTCATGGCTACTACCGCTCTGCAGCCTCCCATCGGGCCACATTCATCATACCAAGTGGGAGGTTCTACAGATTCATTCTTTGATATGCCGCAGCCCCTTCGTCCAGCCTCTGGAACTGGCGCCTCTTCCGACCAGAGCGATGCCCATGGAGACGCCAAAGTGTTTTCGTCTGGGCTGCAAGAATTCGATCTGCCATCATTTAATGCCGATTTTGAACTAGATACTTCCATCTTCGCCAATAGCCAAGGATGCGGTCCCGGTCCCGTTCCCGGTCCCGTTCGTCCCGATCCAACAACCCAACAGAGCCGGCCAACGACATCAACCGTCGACGAACCTCCGCCAATGCCAGAAAGTAAGCCACAGAAACAACATCCAACTGCTCGCGCCAGGAAGCTTTCGCTCATGGAAAGACCTCGATCATGGCTCGGACCCAGCACCAAGGTCGTCAAGGAAACCGCCGATTCACTTGGCGAAAAATCCGCAACCTCGAAAGATGACATGTCACAACTACCATCGAGGCTGTCTTCCCATCGAAGTCTCTACAGCGCGGAGAGCTTTGCCCATTTCGCTCGACGTCCCTGGATATCTCGTTCCTCCCGATCACCCTCTCCCAAAAATGTGCACGATTTAGCCACGCAACATGTAAATGCAAGCCATGAGGATCTGACTCGAGCTCCGAGCAAGTTGAAGTCGTCCAAGTCATGGCACAGGTTGCAGGCCCTCACAAGCAACGCCCAGGAAGACGGAACGAGGCAAGCAGCTTCTCTGAAACCGACCTCCAAGCCAATCTCTCGAGCGACGTCATATCTATCCAAGATGAAGTCGAAACAGCAAAGCAGCTTTTTTGGACGAGACGGCACAGACTCTGATCACAGCTGCGCGTCGTCTGCCACGAGTTTGAATCGCACATCCGAGAGTATCCGAACGAGCGCTTCCCGGTCCATCTGCAGCGATGGCAATACCACCAATACGCCCATCACCGACGAGTCCTGCAACGAGACGACACCCAAACTTCGAGATCCGCTCTGGCCCAGGTTCAAGTCACTTGATGTCGAGTTGAAGAGCTTTAATTCTGCCAAGCAAACCGCCACGCGAGTTGCCCAAGTGCAATCGATTTTGCTTCCATTTCTCAGGGGAACGAGAAGTCACCCATCCAACAAGACCATAGCTCTCGAAGACGTGGAACGAAGAGCCGTCGTGCTCAACAAGTGGTGGAGTTCTCTTCTCGATATGCTCCAGGGACCCTTGCCAAAGCCCATCCCGGGCATGGAGCGGCCGGTTCTGTTGGAGGCGGCAACGATGCTCATGATGCGCCCCGAGTGGAGAAAGTCTACAACCTTCTTGCTGCCCTTATCCGAGCGCTCACCCATGGAGCGAGTGCGTTCGAGATCGTGGACGGATGAATCCGCCAAGTCAACTACGGGTAGTTTTGCCCAGTTACAGCTGCTCGCAGAATCGGCGGAACACAACGTGAGGACCATGTTCGTGGCCAATCTCGTAAAGCAAATGGCCTACGTGGTGGAAAAAATGTCTCTGCGCCACGCTCCCTTGAGCCTCGTCAATTTTTCGGGCAAGACGTGCGCGTATGCCTTCTTCTTTGCCCCCGGAGTCGCCGATGTTCTCGTTCGACTCTGGGGGCTCACCCCTGAACTCATACGGCGAACGGGAACGGAACTAGGACTGCCCCGAAAGGACAATAGGGAGAGCGACGACATTATCGCGCTTTTCCCACCCGCGCTGGGTATCCTCGGTTGGTCGTCGCCACGAGCCGTATGGGACTCGCTGAAAAGGATACCGCAAATGTCACTGCTTATTGCCAGAATTCCGTGGACCGGGCCCTGGGTCACTCGCTGGAAGGGACGGGATACTGACTTGTTCTTCATTTTTTGCAAATACTTTCACATATTGTCCGACCAGTTCACCCCTGCAGGCTTGCCAATTACCGAAAAGGCCCGAGCCCCTGCCTTCGCGTTGGTTCATGCACAGCTCCTCTCGATCGTGGACTCGACGATTCATCGGCAGACGGGCCTTGACCAGTCCGTCGGCATGCCACCTCTAATTGACGCAGTGAATGGGACCGAAGCCGCCGCACTAGCACTTCCCTTGCCGCCCACCAACCTGATGAAGAGCATGAGCGAGAATCGGTTGGTCATTCTGCTGCGAGACTTTTTCTCGGAAGACGCCAGCGAACTCTCGGGCGCAATACATACATATGCGGAAACGTTTGCGGCGATGGTCAAAGCCGCTGCACGAAAGACGTCGCTGTATGACAACGCGGCCTGCTTCGCGCTTTGCGATTTTCTCGAAGAAGTCTTGATGGTTTACCACGAGTTCGAAACAGCCGCCGCCGCTTACGTCGATTGGTCCTTCTGGATCGACGTCTGTAAGAAAATGTCTAGTTCGATGAACACCATGACGGAGATTCGCTTGCTGTCTTTTGTCTTCACCGTTTGGGATGCGATGGCCAAGGACCCGGGCAGGAAGGCGAGTCTCTGTTTGGATTGGCTGCTCACAGAGGAGTCGTTTAATAGCTTTTTCAATAATTGGTGCCCCATGGTTCGAGCTTATTACCAGCGCCTAGTGTGCTGGAGAATGTGCCGATACGTTGGTCAGGCGACCGACGAGACGGACATCAACATCTACCTCACGGCCGCAGCAAGGCTCAAGATGAACTGGGCTCATTATCTATACGTGAAACAAGCCGCCGAAGAAAACGGTCGCATTCTACCATCGTCGGCGCCCATGTCGCCTGCGCTGGGTAAGAAGTTCATGATTATCCGTCAAGAGGCCAACTTGCTTCAAAAGGGACTTTTCATGGGCTTCGACACCTTCGCAAGGATGTCAACCAACCAAAACGCTCCTGGCACCAACGACATGCCGAGCTCGGGCGAAGGCGGTGCTGGCGGTGCTGGGCGCTCCGACACCAAGAAACGATGGTCTCTTTTTGAAAAAGTCTTGTCCATGACGTCCAGCAACGGCACGGCCAGCTTGCCTGATGAATTGCTGCCAAAGAGTCTGAGCAACCTCACAGGGCCGCGGCGAGAGTTGGTCGAGTCGGCGTCCCCGGTGCCCTCGCTTCGTCTCAAGACTGCCATGTCAGAGACGGACTCGCTGGGTTCGTCGCCCGTGTACGACGAACAACGATACGTCTTCAAGTTCATACTGGGCTGGCAACAGAATCCTATCCCGGCTCGAGATCGCATCCTTGCACCGCCGCGGCTCCCGGATGCTACGCAAGCTCACATCAGCGCCAAGAGCCGTGCCCCTCCTCCAACGTCGTCGCCGCAACCATCAGCATCAGCATCAGCACCAGCATCAGCACCGGCATCAGCAACACGGCGTCCGTCGTCGCCCACGGCTCGTTCCTCGAACCACTCACCATCGGCAATGCCGAACCCTGTTCTCGGTCAGGAGGGCGAGCAGCCTGGAGTCGCTTCACGTACTGCGTCAGTAGAGGAGTGGCTTCGCAACACGCCGACCTCGGATGCCTGCGCGTTTGAGGGAGCTGCTGCGGATGAAGGCGACAACATGACGAAAGGCCAAGTTGGCGCTGCGAGCAACGCACAACAGGTTGAAACGATGGAGTGGCAGTGCGCAGACGGCGGGGAAGGTCAGTCTGAGCAGCTTACGAAACCCGTCAAGCCCCGAGGCATTTTTGTCAAGAATACTGTCTATTGCGGCCGTGCATTGGCAGAATGGTTTCAAGTCGTATCTGAATACAATATCTTCACCGAGAGACGCCAAGATGACGGGGTTAAGCGCCTATGCGATGTCGAGGTCCCTTTTCTCGGCGTAGATGGTTTTCGCAAATGTGGTGCGTGAGCGACAACAATGCGTCCGCTCCTTGAAGCTTTCATGCTCCCAATTCTTCTCATCATACGGGGCTCTAGAGACAGGCTATGCATACAGGTTTTTGTTTCTTTTCTTTATTTTTTTCTTTTGCTGCGCATAACCCTTCCCCCACTACAAAGAAGGAAACAAACAATCGACTTTAATTGCTGCGCCGTTTTTTTTTTCTTGTCATTCTCTCACAAACGTTGCATATGGATCCATATATATGGCGGATATAGGTTGGAAAGGCGTTCCGGACACAGCACATTTTTGTCGAGCAAAAATCCATGGAGTCTGGTTGTCAGTATGACATGCGACAGGGTAATCAGGTGATATATGTATTGTTATTATTGTTCTTTAGCATTGGGACTTTGGCCATGGGAGGCCAGGTTGAATACTTGGAGACGGATCTAACATGCTGTTTAATTCCGATAGTACTTTCTTTTGATTTTGACGGCTCATCTGCTTCTCGAAGGCTCTTGCACATGATTTTATTTTGTTTCCGTTTCTCTTTTTCTTTTTCTTTTCTTTTTTCTTGTTTACAAGCCACCACAACGGTGATGCTTGGATAGATAGCCAGCATGTATATATGTGGACAGAGAGCATAATAAAGACGTGGTCTCATGGCGCATCATGTGTACTTGCCACTCTGTGTGGTTTCACAGGGCGTGTATTCAGATGGGAGTAAGCCTCTCTCGATGCCAACTCTCTCTCTAGCGCTGTCTATACCTTTCACAGCCATTTCAAAAACTTCTGTTACGAGGCCGTCCCGCCTCCGCCCTTGCGCCTCGGGACTCCTCCCGTACACATGACGTCTTGTCTCGTCCCGGGACTGACACGGCGCTTTCCACGGTCATGGTGCATTCCAGCTCTCTGGGGTGGCCTTTGCAGGAGGCTGGTTGCGTGCGGCGGCGAAGCGGGGGGTGTCCGGATGGGGAAGGGGGTGGGCCTTGGCGTGTTTGCTCTGCGGGTTTGTTTGGGGCGTGAAATCTAACAATTTGGCTAGGGAGCAATGGGTGGTTAATTCGAGCTAGTTAGGTTGTTGTTAAAGCTATTATTTTTTTGTCAATTCCAACTTTCAATCCGGATGGCATTGCCCCACTTTCCTCTCAGGCTACTTCTGACCTCTACAGGCGTGGGGGTGTGTTGTTTGGGGGGCTGGTTGATGGGTTGGTGGTTCTTGGGAGGAAGGGAAGGAGGAAGGGAAGAAAGAAAGAAGAAAGAAAGAAGAAAGAAAGAAGAAAGAAAGAAGAAAGAAAGAAGAAAGAAAGAAGAAAGAAGAAAGAAGAAAGAAGCGTAATAGTTAAAGACGGTTCTCCCTAGTAGTCCGAATCGATTGGTGTACGTCCGTTTATCCTCTTGTTTAACCTATTCCTATCTGCCTGATGGCGCGGCATCGACTGCAAAGCTAATCACTGGGTATCATTTTCCCGCTGCGTTTCCCGGGACGTTCCCCCCCCCCACCCTTTTTGTTTCCCATCTTAAAGGAGTCAGATGAAAAGTAAAGATCAGGAAATCAAAACAAACTGTTCGCCAGCCGCACCAGTTGTGCCTGAAACAAAAAGCTTCCCGGACAACCCTGGGTTTGGATTTTTTTTGCCTGCGTCGTCATGTAGAGCTTGTGCCAGTCCGAGCCTGCGAAATTCTTGGGCAATTTTGTGTTAAAATTCATCATGTTTTCATTCCTCAATCGGCTTCTCGCAACGATTCGGTCTGGGAGTTTATCCAAGATGCCCCGGAGCTTTACCAGAAGGTCTTGAATGCGCCAAGTCGAACCGAGGTCATCCAGAGCTGGAAGGAAAAGTCCCACAATCTGCTGCGTTCGAGCCTGCCTGAGGATATATCCAACCAGTGCACCTCTCGCATTGTTAATATCGTTGTTTCTCCTCGCCGTTGTTTCGCCTGTACATGGTTTGGATATCGAATGCAGGATATGCTGGCAAGCTGACTGCATAAGAGGCAGACACTCCAACCTGTAGTTTTTAATTTCATCTGGGACATGATTTAGTCTTTTTTATTCTTGATAACAAATGAGCCAGTCCAAGGAGAAAAATGAAGACCAGGAAGAGAAGCCTTTCAGAATTCTGAATGATCATGTTCCATGACGTCTCGGCTGCCACTTACCCACGATATTGATTCTTTGCAGAAACTCATTGTCGATCAGGCGACTCTGGCCATCGATGGCCAGAATGTCCCCCGAACCGTCCACCGTGCACTCGATTGCAAGCCTGGTGGCAATACGGGCAAACAAATCAGCGTCACCAAGTTCAAAAGCAACGAACAAGCGGGCTTCTCTTCCCTTCAGAGTCATGTACGCCTCGAGTCGTGTCTGGATTAACCACGCATGCGATACTGGCCGCAGCGCCTTGCCCATGTCATACTTGTTGCTGAGAGCAAGAACGTGACAAAGAGTGTTGAGTGCAGGCTTGACTGGCGCGTGCACCCACTGGTTATGGGCGATGTCCATGATGATCAAAAGTGCTTGCGGGTTGTCCTCGGGGAGCTTCACCTCCCATGGACGAAAGCGAGTTCTAGACTCCACAAATGGTCCTTCGAGCATCTTGCTGAAGACGGACGAGTTTCTGCACAGGACTTTGGAGTCGACCTTCATGGTTTTGGAGGGGAATGGGCCCACAACCAAGGTCAGATCTCCGTCTTGGTCCAAAACCCAGTCTGGCGATTGGGCCATGATTTCGAGGACGAGGTGTCAACGTGAGGCTTGGCTGGCTTGATGATGCAAGAGAAAAAAGAGCTTTACGGATCAGGAATCGCGAGCGTTGACAGTCCGGAAGAAAGAGGTGAGGAGAGACCGTTTTATCCTGCCGTTGGCTGCGCGAGTGATCTGAAGCCGCGTGCCTCGCGGTTGTTGGCATGTGCCGCGGGCCGCCGAAGCAGCAGTATTACCATCTGTTGACGGCCGCATCATCGAAGGAGGCAAAAAGACTGGAGAGTAAAGAGAGAGAAGATAGATGTCTGAGGGTTTATTCATTTGCATCAGTCGGCACATGCCCAGTGGCGCGCCTCGCGTGAATTGGCCAATGGTGACTGAATACTCAAACCACATCCACTTTCTCACGTGGGAATCTGCATAAGTGTATGTACTAAGTACCTAGGCACCTACCCGGGGGGTACCTGGGTACCTGGGTACTGGATACTTGGCGCCATGTGCAGCCCTGAAAGAGCAGTGCGGGTCTCGGCCCCACCTTAACAGGAACGGGCTGGCCAAGCGAGCGCCACACCTCGAATCAGATTTCCTTTTTCTCCCTTTGCGTTTCCTCTTCCCCCACCCCGCACGCACTTGAACCGCATCGCATCGCCGCCAAACTCCTAGACCACGAGCCTATGCTTCCGCCAGATCCGGTTTTATATATACATCAATATCCATTTTATTCCATTCTTGCATTTCACGCCTTCCCCTTTTCGGCTGTCAGCACGGCCATCTGGGGCTGATCTGTCGAGACAAAGCAGATCCATCTAGTGGTCGGACGACGATTGCCTCGTATCGTGCATTAATTGGCGCCCAGGCGTCATGCCCAACATCGGGCGGCCCAGCAGAGACTGCCACCTCTGCCGTCGCCGGCGTGTCAAGGTCGGTCGAGGGTTTTTTTTCTTCTTCTTCTTTTTTTTCCCCTCCCCCGCAAAATTCATCCAGCTCGGCCCCTCCCTTGCGTCAGTCCTGCAGCTGGGCCTAGTCTGTTTTTCCAAGTTTGGTGTTTCGAAAAGCTCATCGCGTCAAACTGACTCCTCTCCACCTTCTGCAGTGCGATCTTGCCCGACCCGGATGCCAGAGATGCTTCAAGTACGGGGTCGACTGTCCTGGATATCGAGACCAACATGAGCTTGTCTTTCGCAACGCGAACCCCTCGGTGGCTCGGGAGCGCAAGAAACGGACCTCTGTCAAGACAGACGAGCGGGGACGAAAAAGTACACAGTCATCCTCGAAACCGCGGGGCAGAAGCAGCAGCGGTAGCGGCGGCAGACGGAGAAGCAGTGCGTCGAGGTTTCGAAACAGCAGCAGTGGCGTCACGTGTTGTGCGCTGATTCCGGATACAAATGTGACATCGACTTCGCCCTCGTCGCCGCCCTCGTCGCCGCCCTCGTCATCATCGTCGTCGTCGTCGTCGTCGTCGCCATCATCATCGTCGTCGTCCTCCTTGTCATGGCCTTCATCACGCTCACCGTCGTGCAGTGACGCATCGCCTCGTCGTACTCCTCTCTCGAGATCCTTGATGGAACATTGGACGAGGCAGTCTGTCCCGATCCTTCTCAGCATTTGGTCCACATTTGGCTTACTCCGCCATCTTTACGGGATCAACGCTCATGATGGACCCTTGGTCTGGGCAGCTCATCTGTTCTCCAGAACATACATGACAAATACCCGCTGCCCCGTACACGTGTGCAAGGAATCCACGGCCGAGACGCAGCGCGAGATTGGCACATATTTGGGTAAGACCCTCAGCGCTGTCAATGCGGCTCTCAAGGAACCAAAAGGGGCGTTCCGAAACGACGTGATGGTGACGGTCTGGGTCCTCGCCAGCTATGAGGTTCGTTATTCCCCGGAAGCACTGGCCGACCGGCGGCCCCTGTGTTGCGGATATACCGACTCTGTTACTGATCATGTACACCAGCTGCTGATTGGGTCATTGAACCAGATGGGACCGTCGAGCCCCTGGCATCTTCACATCCGTGGGCTGCGCAGCATGTTACAGGCACGAGGCGTCAGTCAGCTGTCCACACAAGAACAGCGGTTTGCTTTCTGGCCTTCTTACAATGTCGTGGTGAGTTTGGATCCCCCCCCCAACAACAAAGAGTTGAAATGCATCTGGACCGCCAACTGATGAGGCCATGCCCCCCGCCCCTCACCCTTTTTTTCTTTTTCTTTTTCTTCTTCCTTTTTGTAGCAAATCCAAGCCCTGCTCAGCAATTCCGAATGCCCACCAGAGTCGGAGACATGGCTGAGCTTCATCAAAAACGTTGACCACTACGGAGAGGAGCACAACATCTGCGTCTCCTTGTACGTGGCCAAATGCTGCCGGATTCTGGCCACAGCCTCCCGTCTGCTTCTCCAGCACGACTTTGCCGGTGCCGAGGCGCAGTACGAATCACTGGTTGGGCAGTTGGAGGCCGCAGAAGAGCAGGTCGACGAGCACGTCGCGAGGTGGGGGCCCGTCGACTACAGCCAGGCGGTGGTGGCGTACATGCACAACATGTACCTGTCTGCCAGCATCAAGAGCCATGGCTACATGCTCCACCTGGCCAACTTCTTGACGCATTCTCCCGGCTGCGCGGTGCCCGCGAAGCGGCTGCGCGCCCAGCGCACCCACTGTGAGCGCAAGGTGCGAGCCGCGGCGCAGGACATCTTGGATAGCAACATCGCGAGGCTGAGATCGCTGAGGGCGTTGGGGCACAGGCTGCCGCGGGTCTTCTTTGACGTGCTCAGGATGGTATGGCCGCTCATGACGGTGTACATGTCGGCAGTGACGACGGCGGAACAGAGGGCGCGAGCGCGCACGGCGCTGCTGTTTATCGGCAATGAAATGGGGGTGAGACAGGCGGTGCCCACCACTGATGAGAGTGGGACTCTTCCTCTCGAAGCGAGGTTGCCGCTGGGATTGGAGCTGGGCGGTGGTTGTGATGGCTTTTGAGGAACAGGCTTTTCTTTTTTTGTTTTTTGTTTTGTTTTCTTTTGTTGTTTCGTTTTTGTTTCGTTTTGTTTTTTTATTTTTATATAGTCTTGTTTCTTCTTCTTCTTCTTCTTCTTCTTTTCCTTCTCTCTTTCTCTCTTTTGTAGTAGCCCCTTGTGTCCTATACCCTCACGTACGAGGACAAGCAATGCAAATCAAATAGTGCGGTATACTCCCCTCTCAGACGTGACGACGGAGCTTCATCTCTGACAGAATCCGCTGCCGCCAGGTTCCCCCTTTTCTCAGAGGCCCCTGCTCCATACGAAGCCAAGGTCGTATCTCCCAGAGGCCACCCCTTGGCATAAAAAAACCGGCAGCACCCCTGTGGAATGCCGGGGCGCGAGATGGACAGGCATGATGCACTCGGCGTCTGGCCTGTCTTGCCAGGAGGCGCTGCCGGGGTTCTGGCGTTTCTCGCGGCGGGCCTGTGAGTTGCTCGTGTGGTGACTTTGGACAAGAATAATTCGATTGAAATTGATAATGAAGAAAAAAAAGATGAAAACCCCAAACCAACCCCATGTCTCCCCTTTTTTTGTTGAAATTTCTTTTTTTTTTTTTAAAAAAAAAAAAGAGAGACGAAAAAGGGACGTTTTTGGAAGGGGATGAACGTCTACTCGTGTGCTGGTCTCGGCCCGGCAGCTCCCCCCGAATATCGAAAGACAAGAGGGGCGTATCTCTGATGCCGAGAAGCCTCCCCCGTGTTTCTTCAGCCTGTTAGATAAAAATCGGGTAGCCGCAAGGACTTGCAAATATGTACAAATTGTTATTTTACGTGGGAAAAAACAAGTCGCGCTATTCTCCGTTGTGCTTGCGGTACCTGTAGAGGCGTCTAGATTCGTGTGTGCACGAGGTACCCTCAGCAACTTCATTTTGATTGGATGCTGAAGTGGGTCGGTACGTAAATGTGCAGGCCTTCTCGGCATCCGAAATGCCCAGCAAGATGGAAGAAAAAAAGGAGGGCATGTTCTCCCCGCCGATAAGCTTCTGGCGTCGCGAGGGGGGCCAAATTCTGATTCGTCAGACGGGGCGTCGGCGTGCGGGTTCGAAAATCTCATGCTGTCACGGACGAATGGGCTGTTGGGACTGGGGCACGGGTAGCTGACGTCAATGGTGCGCGGCGCTTGTCCGCTTTGGGATTCCCTTTTTTCCCCCTGGCGGCGTCGACGCTAGGGGGATGGATGGATGCAACACGAGCTTTTCCCTCTCGACGAGAATGTCATGGGAGAAGCTTCCGTGACGCGGATGCCGCACGACATGGGGGTGTCAAACCCACCGCGGCGCCGGCCCCGGTCCCGGCCCCGAACACGGGCGCGGCGTGCCACGAAGACGAGCGGCGCTCCCGGGTAGACCAAGGGACTTTTTTGCGGCGCCGCGACGCGGACCGGGAAGGGGGGGGGGGGTCCAACGAGGCCTCCTAGTCCTCGGGGTCGGGTTGAGTCTGGACGAGGAGGAGGAGGGGGGGAGAGATGGGTCCTGGGCTTCATGTGGACGGTTGGGAGAAGCGAAAACGGACATGTGCCAGTTGTCCCGTTGGTTCTTTTGCAAAGAAAGCTGGTCCCGTCTCATTTTGCTAAAAAATCCTGCCGCGGACACACCCCTAGTCTTGCCACGAGGATAGAGTTTTTTTTTTTTTTTTTTTTTTTTTCCTATACTGTTTCGTTTCTTCCCCCCCCCCTTTTTTTTTTCTTCGAGTCTTCTTTTCCGCTTTGGCTTTTTCTCGCCGGTCGTTTTGCTTCGTTTTCCCTCTTGTTCTTATTCTTGTCGCTTTCACGAACTGCTCCTCTTTTTCTGCTTGCTCGATACGTCATTTGCCTCTTGCTGTTGTGCAGCCCCTGCGCTCCAATAAAAAAAAAGAA
>SRPY01000453.1:0-26578 GCA_018360145.1 Claviceps africana | reverse complement strand
ATATATGTATGTATAAACCACTGACCTTCCCATGATGAACCAGAGCAAACTCGAGTTCATGCTGCGACTGCAGCAATACATTGAACTGGTGCGGTCGCAATCCGAACCCAAGCTCCTCGAGGCCATCGCCCACGCCAAGAAATACCTCCTGCCCTACTGGACAACGTACAAGGAGGAAGTCCAGCAGGCGTGCGGTCTCCTCGCGTTCCCTCCCGGCCAAGCTGCGTCATCCGCCTACTACCATCTGTACAAGCCCTCAAGATGGTTAGAGCTGGCCGACATGTTCGCCGACGCCCACAACAACCTCCTCGCCCTCCCGGCCGTGCCACTCCTCCACGTCGCCCTCTCGTCGGGCCTGTCCGCCCTCAAGACGCCCGCGTGCCACTCCGCCGCCGCCCATCAGGGCCAAGGCACATCGACCCTCGGACACGGCGTCTGCCCCATCTGCTCGACGGAGCTCAACGAGCTGGCCAAAAACGTTCCGTACGCGCACCACACCAAGAGCCACGTGGAGCACGATCTGATGCTCCTTCCCAACGGCAGAGCCTACGGTGCCCGGTCGTTACAAGAACAAGCCAAGAAGGCCGCCTTGCCAGCCACGCAGGTCAAGGACCCGCGCACGGGCGAGATATTCTCCACCGAGGCCCTGACAAAGGTGTACATCACCTAGATCCCCCTTTGCTGCCAAAACGCGTCGAGATGTACCGGGGGGAAAAAAAACTCGTCACATCCACGCAGCACCAAGAGTGAAACACGGAAAGACTCTCCCGCTCTCCCAATCACCAAAATCCAGACGCAGTGCGTCAAAGAAGGGAAGCTCAACATCATCATCACGTCCTGGTTATCCATAGAGGGCCCCGGATCAGTCCTGTACCCAGACAGTCCATTGCACACGCACGACCGGGAGGACAGACCATGCAGACGGGACACACAAGTCTGAGCAGTAAAACAGATACCATCAACCCGCTAGCTACCTACCTAGCTGTATAAAATATGCGAGATAACCCAGTCCAGTAGCCGACGCTGTTCGCACGTCCCCTCGCTTGAACCCCCAAACCAAATCGAGGCTAGCATACAGAAAAAAAAAAGAAAAGGGGAAAGAGGAAAAAAAAAATGCAGGCAAAAGCCAACAGGACAACAGGGAACCATGGTGGACCGGCCGAGTTTGGACCCAAGTCCGGGAAAGGGGTTGGGTTGAATGTCATAGTGACAGATGGGGACGCGTTTCAAATACTCGTTTGACACGTAAAACAAATCAAAAAAAAAAAGTATGCAGTGTGCCCTTGTTTATATACTTTTCCCCCTCTCTTTGGTGTATGTGTTTTTTTTTCTCTCTCTGGTTTTTTTAGGGCATAGGAGGTAATTGGCAGCCGTTTGCAGATCCCTACCTGCTGTTGCCGGCAAAAGCAAAACTTCCAAAGACACCTCCTCCTCCACCTGGCGTCATGGGCCCCATCTGCGCCATGTTGCCGGTGTTGTGGTTCTGCGTCGTAGCCGGACTGCTGACGAGGCCGGCAGATACCGTATTGGGAGTGCTCGGGGCGCCGCCGCCATTCATGCCGTTATCGTTGCCGCCTTGGCCCATCAGGGCCAGAGGGCCCAGCGGACCTTCGGGAACGCCAAGCCCCCATATTTTTCCAATGTGGGCGTCGGGGATTTCTCCGCTGAATATCTTGTCTCGCATCTGGAAGAACACCTTGCCAGTAAGAAGGGAGTCCGAGCCAGCCTGGTGGGCGGCACCAATTCTCTTGATCTTGAGGTTTTCGGCAACGTTTTCCAGGCCCGACTTGTGTTCAAACTTAGTGAGTACTTCCGAGCTAGTCGGGTCGCTGGGGGTGAGATATCCGGAGTTATGTTGTCTTATGGCAAACTTCATCAGATGTTTCACATCGTACGTCGTCGGGAAGTGCAGCTTCATTTTGTGGTCAAAGTCGACCTCGTCGTTCGGCAGCGGGTTGCACATGAGAAGCTTGGTCAGGTAGCCAAAGTCGTAGCCTCCGTGGAAAGAGATCCATTTGACGTCTTCGAAAAAAACTAGGCCCGAGGGGATGAGCAAGGACGCAAACTCGTGGGGGTCGATCCCGTCGCGCTCGAGGAGACTAAAGTCAATGCCTGCCTGTTGTAAAGACTCGATGGATTTCTCGTTGTACATGTCGTCTTTGAGGGAGAATTTGAAGTTGAACTGCCACGAGTATGGAAATGGCCCTTGGCTCGTTGCTCGTTTAGCAGCCATTCCCAGGCCAGATTCAAGCCCGGGTCTTGCAGGTGGCGTCTCGCCATCCTCATTAAATAGCGTCAAGCCAATCTGTATGACTTTGAGCATATCCACGTTGGCCCGCAGACACTGGTAATGGTAATCGCTTTTGCCTCGAAATCCACCCATTGGCCTCGCAACAACGCCGGGGAATTCCGTGTCCTTTTTCGAAAAAGGGAGGGGGGGATATGGTGTTAGCAACATACGACACAGCTTTTTTTTCTCAAGCCCACCAGAGCTTCAAAGAAGCAAGACTCAACCCTCGGCCAACGCAAGACAAGCTTACCATAGCAATATACGGATATTTATCCACCAATTCTCTCAGCACAGCCATCTCCTCATGCAGATTATGTTTCCACACTTCTCGTATCCTCCCCTTATTAGGCTGAGAGCGTAGAGTCGGATGCTCCATCAACATGCTATGCTGCACCTGCGCAGTATGTTGAGGTTGCTGTAAGCCGGCTGGGCCATGGGCGAATCCCATTCTGGCGCTCTGACTACCGAATCCCGTATCTGCGAAGCCTGCGCCATTGAGGCCGCCGCCAAAGGCATTTCCATTGGCCCCGGTAAAGGGACCGATTTGAGCATTGGCGTTGAGATATTGGTTGCCGCCCATGGGACCGCCTTGATGCTGGCCATGGGAAGGAAATCCAGGCTGGTGGAAAGGCGCGCCAACGCCCGGGCCGGCGCTGAAGCCCCTAATTTGCGGTGGCATGGGGTTGTGTATGTGTGGGTGGACGTTGTTTCTTTGGGTCGAGACGATGAAGTTGGGGTGGTAGGAGGGCACCGGCTGACCAACTGGAAAGTTCGGGGATGGTGGTGGCCCTTGCAGCGAGTCGGGAGGGGAGAACGGGAAGAGCTGACCAGCTTGGAAATCTTGATGCTGCGGCGGCCCAGGATATTGTTGGTGGTGATGGAACGGCCGGTGATTCTAACTCGGCTGCGTCCCACGCGGACGAGGATTTGACGGAAGCGGTCTCTAACGCGCCGTTGGAGAAGGAGTGTGATGGTGCTGCCTCGGACGGCTGTTCATTGAGAATAGCTCCGGCGAGGAGGTGGTTGTGCTCGCCGAGACGTGGGCGGAGAAGGCGGCGAGCGAGGCGAAAAGAATCCGATGCTTGCATGCACACACGCCCTGCACAGCGGACACGGGGTAGGAAGGGGCCGCCAGGGAAGACAAGAGAAGAAGAGAGGAAGAAGAAAAGAAAAAAGAAAAAAAAAGGTCCCCAAGGCAGCCTGTTCTGAAGCACCAGCGTTGTCTTGCGGTCGCGGGTCCGGAGGAACTGGTGATGGCAGGGACGGAGGAGCTGAACCAGGCACGAGCGTGCTTTTCGCGGGCGGTCGTGCGTGCGGAAGATCCCCGGCCAAGATGGATCGATGCTTCAAGGTACTGTCGTAGTAGAATGAATGATCGCAGGCAATGATGGGATAAGTGCAGTGCGAATACGAGACGGGTGTGCAGGCGGCGTCGAGGTTGAGGTCGAGGTCGAGGTCACGAAGTTGCTTGGTGGTGTCGGAGCGGAACCGAACCAGGCTGCGCAGTCGAGACGGAGAGCTGGTGCAGGTTCCGGCGGCCATTGCTTGCTCCGTCCCGGGCGGGCAGAGCAAACGCAAGGCTACCTAGGTAGGTACGTACTTACTTGGCCACGTCCACCGCTCGCCCATATCGCGGCGCCTCAGCCAAGATCACACACATGTGGCCCGTGCGCCGCCTCGCGCACCAGACAGCAGACAGCTGTGCCGCACCTGCAACTACGTTGTTCCGGGCCAGCGACGGGCCAAAGAGTCCTCTCTGCCTTGGTCATCGTTCTCGGTGCGCACCAGCCACCAGCCATCACGACGGCTTCACCAACAACCAAGCCTCCCCTTCCGACCCGTCTCTACGAAATCCCGACTCCCACGCTTTTCCCCTGAGGCTGGAGGCCCAATTGGCACCATGCTTCCGACCAGGTACGAATCGACGCCCTCACGCATGCTCCCCCAGCCCGCACAGCCTCCGACGACCCCTTCCTCGATCCCCTCCAACAAACCGACGCCACAGACCCAAGGAAAAACATAACTGACCTTCATCCCCTTCTGCTAAAAAACTGCACAGAGTCCTTCAAGCCGCCCGCGGGGCAAAACCCAACATCACTGGCTTCAACATGCGAGCATTCAAACAGGCAGCCGGACAGCCGAGATACGACCCTTGGGAGAGAGCGTACGTCCAGTCCCGCTTCAAAAACAACCCCCCCCCCTCCCGTCTGGCGTCCACACATGGATCCCACGTCACCTGCAACGGACATTCACACTTGATACCGCCGCCATGGAGAGAAAGGGGGAGGGGAACCGCAACGGGTACTGACATTGATCTGGCAGCGAGGCATGGAGATACGTCGGTACCTTTTCCAGATGGAACCGCTTCAAGGGCTCCCTGCCCGGTCTGGGTACTGCGACCGTCGCTTTCGCCGGATACTGCGTCTACGAGCACTTTTTTATGAAGGACGACCATCACGGCGAGGCGCACCATTAGATTGTCCTGCGGCAGAATTTCAAAAGAGGGGGGGGGTGAGGGTGGGTGAAGAGGGAGAGAAACTGCCAAGGCGTAAGTGCAGAGGGGGCATTGCGTGAGAAATAGAGATATCAGTCATGATGTGGTGGCGAGGGACCTCAATCTATTCAAGACCAGCATAGTCTTGGAGGAGAGGCGAGAGGGAAAACACACTGTACATAGAATTGACGGCGACGAATGAGCCGCAAGAGCTTGTTTATTTTGTTTTATATCTTGCTTGGGCAAAATCTTGGTTTGCACAATACAAAACATTGACACCATGTTCAATACTTTTCTTTTGTTTTTCTGTTTATTTTTTCGTTGGCTTTATGAATGACATGATCATTTCTACTGGACATGTAGCCTTTGAAACAGAACGGAAATTCACGACGTCATTCGCTGAATACGGCTTCGGTACGGCCCCGTCTTCTTCAAATTCGCATAAATTCAACTTCTTACGATACGCGAGACTATATAACAAAAGAGAGAGAAAAACATCTACATATGTATATACATGTATATATATATGTATGGTTGCATGGCCTGCGTCTTATCGTCAAGCCAGTGGGATGCGCAGTCCAATGTGTCCAACATAATGCTCCAGCGCCCGATCCATCGCTGGGATGAGGATGCCTGACCTGGGGCGTGCGTGATTTATACAGCGAGAGGGTATCTTCATTCAATCAGGAACTTGACCATAAATGCAAGGCGTCACGTGGCTGACTACAGCTGCACTCCCATCACAGCATCAAGAGCCCCTTCGATTGCCGCCTCGAGATCACTGACGCGCTGTTTCAAGCCTCTGTTTTCGTCCCGGAGGAGACCGGCCGTGTCCCAGGCCATACTTGCATCTTGGCCTTGACAGTTCTGACATGTAGATTCTTTCTTGGTAGCATCACCGGAAATGCCCTTCATGAGCTTCTGAAAGGTCGAGATTTGCTGCGGTTGAGATTGCCTTGAAGAACGAGGAGGCTCCAGCATATTTGACCTGGGTGCTTGCGACACGTGGGATGCAGATGCGATCAAGCCACTGTGCGTGCTTAACCCGTCGAGAGGACTCGCTACCAGAGGAGGGCTGCGCGACCGGGAGAAGAGACTAATCTGATCGATGCTCTCCTCGTCCGTATCAAAGCCTGCATCGTCAGACTTCATGGTGCTGGCGCTTCGCCGGTGATGGTTTCTCCGCTGGTCGTCTTCGGCACCCAGATCCTCGGAAATGGTGGATATTCCAGAGGACAGAACAAGGCTCTCTCTCGCCGCCCTTTCCTGCAATCGAAGTTTTTTCTCCTGGTTGAGCTCTTGCATCAGAGCTTGCATAACAACCTCGGCTTCGGCAGCTTTTTGAGCCATGTCGTCCAGTTGAATCTTCAAACAAGTCACCCGAGTCTCCAGCTCAAGTTTTTCATCTTGCTGCAAGTCTCTCTCGGCCCTGAGTTCTTGACAGGCGATGGCTTTGTCCTGATAGGCGGACTGAAATTTGCGCAGTAGATTGGCAGCATTCGTATGAAGATTGTTGAATGCAGCGGGAGACGAGGGCTCCTCGGTTTGAATGGTTCCGGCCGAGGACAGCGCCGCATCTATGTTCAAGTTTATGAGCTCGTCGTTACTCGGCACCGACACCGTGGCTGTTGTTAGACCTTTGAATCCATGGATATTGAAGAAGGAGAACCGTGATGAGCGGGGCGATGGGGCGCCTGAAATTCGAAAATCGACGGATAGCGACGTGGAAGCAGTTGCCGGGGTGGAAGATAGTCGAAGCTGCGTCGGGGTCCTCTCTGCTGTTGCGGAATGCTGGTTTTCTGGATGCTGATCCGCATTGTTCTTGTTGCGCCTCATGTGCCAGGCGCCTGGCCGTGACGAGGAGGATTCCGGCGATTCCGTGGACATCTTGTCGCCTGTCAAGGACAACACTCGATGCTGTGTCCGTAAGGTCTCGGGGGTATAGTTTGACGTCCAAGATGAGAGTGGTTCGTCGTTGTCTCCGACAGAACTCGAAGAGGTCTCCGAGCAGCCCGGACGTGAATCGGACGCTGCAGTGGGCGGGGCAGCCGGCAGAGCAGAGACGGTGGTCTTTGCCAAGACACTCAGAGCACCTCCGGTCAATCCAGGAGCCCTCTCGGAACTGGTGCAGAAGTCATTGTGCCCCTTGGTGGACGTGCGGGATGGCGAGCTGAGCATGATGCTTGAGTGGGACTGTTAGATTAGTTGCTGCCGCAACCCCGGTCGACGAGTTCGGATCTTTGTTTTTCGCCGGCCGTAAACTACCTACCTAGCTAGTAGGTTGGGTGTTTCGAAACGGAGTTTGAAGAAAAAAACGCGTGAGCTGAGTTGGGTTATGCGGGAGAATGATGCCGGCGGTGTAGAGTAGACGCTAGTTATCAGAAGAGAAGAGGTCTCTGATGAAGCCCAGCGCACGCGGTTAATCGCTCCGAGTGGTAGCCTCGCGAGGGAATGATTATGATGCAGTAACGTGGTGGCTAGGACGGTGACGGGATGTCTTTGTGTGCTCGGGAGAGGCTGACCCTAACAATAGGGCCTCTTTGTTTGTCTCGGACGCCCGGCCTAGCCCGGCTCTGGTATGCGTTGTGTGACGCGGGAAAGGGACCGCTGTCGCTATCGTCGAGACGGGATGGAACAAGGCGCGTGATGAGGCATCAACGGACGGGAAGGACGCGTAGCCAAGCTGTCAACCCTCCACTCCGGCTGGAATGGCGAGGAGAGCCAATGTCTCGAGCACAAAACTCGGCGCGCAGGACTCCTGCCTGGAATTTGGATGGCCACGGATGGCCGCGCTTGGCTGAAGCACAAAGAGACGGCTCGGGCGAGTTGAGCCCAACGGAGAGAGGGTAAGAAGCTATCCGGGCTTCCGAGCCTTTATCAGGTCCGTCAGGCACGCACACTTGACTGATCAGTCGCACATGGCCATGCACACTTGCATGCAGCCGGGCTGCAGGTGCAGCGAGCGGCATCTGCACCTGCACCCATTCTGCAGCCAGTCTGCCCCTTGCCACACCGCCAACGCGCCTCCAGTGGGCCTCCAGAAAGCTCCAGTCATGAGTTGTCGGTGGCTGCCAGCGGTTGCCCGGTTGCTAGTGGTTTACAGCTGTCGACTGGCTGGATCTGGTGGGGCTGATGGGGCTGGCGGGGCTGGCGGGGCTGGCGGGCGTGGCGGGGCTGTCGGGATGCTTTTGCTTGTTGATGGTGAACTTGCCGAGGCACCCACAAGACCTCTAAGAACCTCACTACAAGGTCCACGTAGGTGGCTGATTAGGTATCTCGACGTACATGTGTAGGTCCAGCAGGTATCTTCGCCGGTCCCACCAAACCCAGCAGCCACTCTGTTGACGTTGGATGGTGTGTCTGGTTGTTCCCACGGTTCCCACCACCAACCACCAACTACCGATTCCGTGGTCTCTAGCAACACAAGTATCGAAGGCTGGGTATCCTAGAAAAAAAAAGGTAAAAGGGAAAGAGGAAAAGGAAAAATTTACCCCTCTTACCGGGGACCCTACCGGGGACCAGCGCGAAGTATGCCCCATCTAGCGCGTCTTTTTTGCGCTGGCAAGCGCGTGAGGGCATGCTTTACAGAGGGCGGTCGGAGACACGAACGACATCACCGTCATTCCGGGCATGGTTTCATATCATCGCTGGCTCGTTTTCGACTTTGCTTGACTTCTGGTGTCATTTTACACATCATGTTCATACATACTTATATACCTTTCATGTGTACGCATGTGACTAATGTGCCGAGTACGAGACAAGAAAACGAGCGAGTGTTGCCTCTGTCTTGGTAAAGCCACACGATTCTTTCCTTGTATCGTACCGAGTGTCATTCTCGGCCTACGGAGTGCTCCGCCAAGTGTCGACAGCAGTCTCCAGCTGAGCATCGAACTCAAGGGGGAAAAGCGTCAATTGGGAAGAAATTGCCATGCAAAGCATTTTCCATGCAAAGCATTTTCTCATGCAAAGCATTGGGGCCAAGGGCATGACGCAAATTTACCATCAACAGGCAATGTCGGGGCAGATTTAAACCAAGACCAATTTGGCTTTAGCTTGTTGCAAGAGGCAAGAGTACATCGAAGCCGGAGTTCAGGGTAGGATGAAGCCGAGAGAAAATCGTGACCGTCCCACTTTTTATCCGCCCCACCATAATTTTTTTTTTCTTCCGGTCTTGTATAAAAAGCGCGTCCGCGCGAGAAACTCTTTTCCCTTTCTCTTTCTTCTATCTACATCATCAGTTGGGATTAAACTATTAACCGTCAAGTTAATACTTAATTTCATTATAGAAGACTTCGCTACGGCGACATGCTGCTAGACATCCAGCTCAGTGGGTGCTTTGGCCGTTCCCGGTCTCCCAAAGTAAAGTAATCACCTACCTATCACGTACTTACGATTTTGTTGTTGATGTCCGTGTTGGGGTGGTTTCGACATGCCATGGAGAATGAGTTGATTTGAATCATGGAATCGTGGATGGCAAGACGTACGCCGTAGACAGATCAGGTAAAGAGCCGCGAGTCTTCGGCTTTGTTCGACACTTTTTTCATCGCGGTAGTAAAAGTCAAACGATGGACTCGGGGTATCTGTTCGCGTGTGCTCGCACGCAAACCCTGATCGTAAGATGGTCCGGTGGATGAAAACTCTCTCGAGCGTCAATTTGTGCTGTGTCTGGCTGTTGCGAAAATGAAAATTGCTGCTGCCGTCTGAAGCCCTTCCCCGGGTCGTCTACTGGGCTTCAGCACACCATTTTCATCGCCAATTTTTTTTTTTTGCCCTCCATTTTTCTTTTCGCATTCGTTTGCTGTCCATCTGGCTCCATGTGGCGGCTTTCTTTCTGCCGTTCTGCCATAGGCGGCACGTGACTATCGGCGGATGTCCCCAGCACGGACCAGCCGATTGGGGAATGCGCGCGACTCGCCGCAAAGAATTTTTTGGAAAGTGCCAGTCAGTCATTCCAACAAGGGGACAGACAGGACTGCCCAAACTCCGGCTTATCGCATTTTGCTTGTCAATCCGTCCTCGACCACCCCACGAAAAGCCGAACAGCTGTCGCCGTGCCAAATCCCTCACACAGTCCCGAAAGTCCCAACCACCCGATACCATCGTCGGGAACCCAGTCCTCATGTCCTCCCTGTGGAACGCCTTAACTGGTGGCAACAAGCCTCGCCACGAGCAGCACCCCGAGCCGTCACACACTTTGGATGCGCCGACGCCTTCACCTTCGATCAAATTTGATCCCTCACATGGACAAGGGGTCGAATCTTTTCTCCGGGACTCATCCTTTGCCGATCCTTCACAACTGCACCCTCTCGCTGGACTCAACAAGGACACCCTCGAGTACTTATCACTCGAAGACTCGGCCCTGTCCGAACTTCCTGGTGGCCAATCCGTCCTGCCGTCACGAGGCTTTACCGACGACCTCTGCTACGGCACGGGCATCACATATCTGGCCGGTCTGTCATTAGGAGGTGTCTGGGGCTTGAAGGATGGACTTCAAAAATCCGTCGGACAGCCACCGAAGCTGCGACTGAATGCCGTGCTAAACGGCATGACCCGGCGAGGACCATTCCTCGGCAACTCGGCGGGTGTCGTCGCCATTGTGTACAACTGTATAAACTCCTTGATTGGGATGGCGCGAGGCAAGCATGATGCGGCCAATTCTGTGGTGGCGGGTGTGCTCAGCGGCATGGTGTTCAAGAGCACACGCGGTAGTCGCTCTATGGTGATATCTGGTGGCGTGGTGGGCTCCGTTGCCGCAGCCTGGGCTGTGAGTTGCATAACTCAATGCTGTCATTTCATTGACCCCATAGCTAATTGCCGACAGATTGTACGACGATCATTTTTCCCCATTCCCGACCCTGCGGCGCGCATTGAGAACCTGTGATGGGTTCATTGCTCGTTCACACGACGCGACGACGGTTCATTTCTTCCGCAATGGACGCTTCCACACTGAGTAACATGTTTCCAATAAAAAAAATCAACCACTTTCTGTCGGATACGCGACCGAAATCATCAAGGCGGACTGTTGTGGAGAACGTGAGAAGGGGAGAGAGAGGGGGGAGAATAGAGACGTTGAAGGAGGACAATAAAAAAAAAGAAACCATGTATGCATATGGACGCAACTAAAGCAGGCCCCTTGTATAAGCCGATCAACCAGCCTCGGCGGGGTTTTTTGTTCTTCCACGGCGGAATTTGTCATGGATGATGTCTCTCATTCCACGAACCCATTGTACATTATCACAAGAGGTAAACCAGCGAGCATTAGACCATACAGGATGGGACGTGGGGTCTATATTGGACATGATTGGGGTCCTCGGTTGGGCAAAACCGGTTGCCAAGTAAAACGTGAGATGTCGGAGACGTCCAAGAGGGGCGGAGACAGCTGTCGCCAAGAACTTTGGCGCCTCGAGCCGGTCGGTATTCACAGCGAAGCATGATGCGGCCGGGAGCACGCAGCTGGCCGACGACGAGTGTCAAACGACGATGTCTCTCACCCGAGGCAAAGGCCAGGCCGTTACTTGGGCACTCGGTAGGTACCTAGGTCAGTCTCCTACCTACCTACCTTCCTACTTAAGAGGTATTTATCTGTTTGCTCCCAACATCTACCTTGCTCAAAGCCCCTGCGTCCGAAGACGGCGCCATCCAGCAGCTATAGCGACGCAGCAACATGTGTCTTCCGTGCTTCCCCTGGACCTGGACGCAATACGACGATCCCCTCGATACCATGCCTGAGCAGTCCATCTGGGTGCACGACGGGACGGCCTGGTCTCTCCAAGCTGTGGTAAGTGTCTGCCGCCGGCCGTTTCTTTCTTTCTTTCTTTCTTTCTTTTTTTTTTTTCTTTCTTTCTTTTTTTTCTTTCTTCTTTTTTCTTTCTCTCCCCCTTTGCGATTGTAGCCTTGGGGAAAAGAGAGGGAAGAGAGAGAGACGGACATGAGAGACGAAAGAGAGACGGATCGAGGGACAAGAGTGAGTTGAAAGTGAGCTCAACGTGAGCTGTGAGGGCTGTGACTCTGCACCAGGCTCGCTCGAGCTTGCCAGTCCACTTTCGAGCCTCCCGTCTCGTCTCTTCTTCACTCTGCTGTCCTCGGTGCTCTTTCGGGTTCGGATTCATCATCTTCCAGGTTTCCATGTTTGGTTTCGGCTTCTGCCCTTCTGCTTCTCTCTCTGCCCTCTCCTCATTTCTTCCCACATCTCCCCTCTTCTCAAGAGCCCAAGCTCGGTGTTCCTTTACACTGTCGCCTCGTGCCAAATGACTCGCATCTTGTCCGCGCAATACAATGCACGAGGCGGGTTCGGATCATTGCAAGTCTCCCAACCCCAAAACACCTCGTTCTCAGTCCAAAGACTCGCTTCCTCGACAGGTTCGGTTTGAGGACAGAGCCAAGAAACACGCGGCGTCGTCCAGGCAGCCGTCTCCCGAGAACGTCAGCAACGGCCACAGCAACAACAACGACGACGACGACGACGACGACGACGACAGAAACAACAACAAACACAGCAACAATACCACACAGCCCGACTCTCACCCAAAACTCGGCTCCGGCCTGCCCTTTCTCAACCGGCCCCCCACCTGGTATACAGCTGCCGATCCGACTCGCAGTGTCAACTGCCAGCCTGCCTTTTCATACACCGTCCCTGGTGTTGTCCCTCCCCATCACCACCTCTCGCACCCCTTCATCAATCACCACCACCACCACCAACACCACCTCCTCCAGCAGCAGCAGCAGCAGCAGCAGCCGCCTTTCGTTCCGTCAGGACCGTCCTATATTGGTCCCTACCAGCAGCAGAACAACATGGGTGATTACCAGAACTGCGTGCCGCCTCCCACGGGCGTGAATTTCCAGCCCCCTGTGCCGGATACCACGTTTGGTCCTATCCAGCATGTTTATGTGCCCCGTTTTGATGGGTCTTTTCAAGTTGGTGTTTCTTCTCCTTTTGTTTCCACTGCTCCTGCTATGGCGGCGACGGCTGCTGCTGTGTGTCTCGCACCGCTGATGACGACGATTTCGCCCGGGGTTTGCGCGTACTATGCAAGTCTACTTTTTCTCCCTCTTGACCTTGATGCTCTTTCTCGGCACTGAACCTGCTACGGCAGACCAAAAGACGTGGAATCCGCTGGGATGAGTCGTCAGCTCGTTCATTGACGACATAGCACCTCTCTTCAGGCCATTGTTTTCTTGTTTCATTGTTTCTTGTTCTTCTTGTTCTTCTTCATTTTTTTGGTCATTCCTGTTCACCATCTTCCCCTCTCTCTAGCCGTCGCCCGTCGCCCGTCGCCCGTCTCCCCATCCCCAGTGTATTCTCACAGAACTAATCAGGAGCCATCACAATAGCCAGCCGTCGGACCTGTCCCGGTCCAAAATACCTACGCCGTCCCGCAACCCTCGTACATCCCCGTGCCGGCCTCCCAGCCGGTCATGGTCAACGGCCAAGCCTACGTGCCCGCTGTCCAGGGCGTCCCCTGCCAGCAGCCCATGATGGCAACGGCGACTCCCGTCATGGCCGCGGCTGCTGTCCCCGGGATTCCGGGCGTGCCCGTCGCCGGCGTACAAGCGGGAGCACCCGTCTCCATCATACCAGGTAATGCCACCTCTTCCAGCGTGCCCGATGTGTCAGGTCTAGGCAAGACGCCTCACGAAGAGAAACTTCGTCAGGTGGAATTTGCCTACAACAACCGCCTCTTTGAGCCGCAGGAGTTCAAGCCCGCGGATGATGACCCCTCTCGTTTTTACTACGTGCGCGAGGTTGACGGCAACTGGACCCAGCGCAACCGTTTTACTATTGATCACATGGGCGATTGCAGGTGGTATGTGACCGACGAGGGATGGTTCTATGCAGTGAGGCTGCCTGACTAGTCTTTTTTTCTTCTTCTCTATTTGAGGTGGTGGTGATGGTTTGGAATTATGCTACGAGTAAGATGCCAATGTTTTTTTCTTCTTCTCGCCCCCTTTTGCCCCTTGTTCCGGTCGGGTAAAGAAAAGGATGGTGTTTCTACACACACACACACACACACACAGCAAAAAAAAAAAGCTAATAGCGTGCCGAACCAAGTTGAGGAAATTTTGGTCGATTGGTACCACTTGTCTTCTGACGACCACTTGGGAGAAACGCCCCCCGATGCAGAACAGATAGACCTGGCCGACAAACGAGTCATGGTACGTGATTACAGCTCAGGTGTCGGCGTAAGGCCATGCGGAGAGAACGCGGACATTTCATCAACTAACTTTTGCGGTATCCTAGAATCTGAACGTGAAAAAAAAAGAAAAAAGAAAAAAAAAGTAAATTCACAAGAAATCACAACGTCAAAAGGCTGATATGCTTCGGAGGGACGGACGCAAGGCGGTGCTCGTTTGAGGCTTTTGCTAGACAGCTGCGTGCAGGCAGACAGGTAGATAGCTATCTAGATAGTTAGTTGACTGACTCGGGGCCAATTTTGCACCCCCGTTTGTTTGAGAAATACAACGTGTTTGATTTCGCATTTCTGCATGCAAGTTACAAGTACGTGGCAAGGAGAGCGCTGCTTCCAACGCCCCAGTCCTGTCTGATATCTTGGCCACACCGGATTTGTTCTCTTCCTTTTTTCTTCCTCCTTTTTTCTTCTTTCCTTTTTTCTTCTTTTCTTCTTCCTTTTTCTCCCTCCTTTGTTCTTCCTCCTTTTTTCTTCCTCCTTTTCCTATGCCAAAAGAATATATAGCCCACACCTGCAGAAACCCCAACCGCTAGCAAGCCCCTTTACCCCAGAAACAAAACCACCCCCGCCAGCACCCCCCAGGATATTTTTTGCCCAGCAGCACCCCCAAAACGGTTTTCGCTCGCTCTTCCCCCCCAGATTCACAAACCCACGTCCCCGCCTCATGTCACCGCGTCCAAACCCCCCTCACGAGGCCGGAACCGGCGCAGCGGGTTCCGTCCCCGACGGACTACCCCCCTTGGCGGGCGGAAGAAACAAAGGCATATACGTGACCCCAAGCGCCATGACTGCAAAAAGAGAAAACGTTGCCCGACGGCGAAAACCTGGTTAGCCTCATCTGTCACTTTTCTCTCTCACCCACAAGAGGGGGTGTTTTTTTTTTCTTTTTCTCGTACAAACGCACCAGACATGAGGACGGAGAATATCCCGGGCGTGGACGACTTCTTCTGGGCGTCCTGGCTCTCGCCCAGCCAGTTCTGCACCGTGAACACCACGGCGGCCCTTTTGTCGCGGTTAGTATTCCGGGGCGCGGGACACGGTGAGACGGGAGGAGCCACGGCGCACCATCCTATGTATCTGTTTCGGGTAAACATGGCGGCCATGGGCAGCGTGGACGAGATGGTCGACGAGAACTCGGGCTTGTCGTTTGTGGAATCGGGTTCTTGGTAGGGCACGACTGGGATGGGCGTTAGCGTTTCCGGGCATCGAGGCGAGATGTGCTGGGTGGGCTTGAGGGGAGGAGCGGACTGAGGTCTGTTCGGCGCATGTCCTTGTTCGGGGCCATGATTGCTGTGGTTTCAATGGACGACGGACGATGGACGACGGGGGTTCGGATGGGGGAGAGAGATGGAGAGGGATTGTCGAGGGTTGTTGACGTCGTGCCCGGTGTGCGCACTATGCAGCATGGATGTAGACTGTAGACTCTGGATCTGGAGATGGCGTCAAGGAAAGCGGGTCCGCCGGTGAGGTGGGAGACTCGATTCCCGTCGCGGCTCCACGTCATCAGCTTTCACGTCGAGTCCTGGACCCCGCAGAATGGATACAAACTCGATTGAGCCTTGTCAAATACATGGCGCTCCGTCATCTACCGGATATAGGTATAATTTGATGGAATACAAACACTTCCACGGCCACGGATACTGATAAGATAAATAATACAAGCACGGCCACCATTCGGTTGTCTTGCGATTACCCAGCTCTCGACAACGCTCTCGTCAACCACATATAAAGTGCCACTGTATCTCATACACAAATCATGTCATGAACCTTTTCTTTCTTCCCTCGGCCGTCGAAGCTCCTTTCCCTCCGGCGTGCTGCTCATCTGTTTCAAATCAAGGCACACGAATGATTACTTTCCACGCTAATGCGCCGGCCTCGCGGATCGCACACGCGAGGCAGCTCCTCTTCCTCCTACTTATGATGGCATTCCATCCCCTCTGCGCGCAGATGGCTCTCACCATGATTTCCATGTCGGAGCCAAATTGCATCTTTTGGGACTCTAAATGCATGCGAGCCGCAGCAGAGAAACTTCCCTTTCTATCCAATATTGGTGATGAGGATGGCTTCATGATCCTTTCGAAAGCTGGCGATTGCGGCTGCTCCGCAAAGCCCGTGATACAGTCAATGACGAGGACCCGGTTTGACCCTGACTTGCCGAAACAACTATCAGCAAGAAACTCGGAGAGTGTCGAGTGTGGCTTCTGGACAAGTTCCGATATATGAAGCACGGTAAATCCGTAAAAATTGTGAAGCGGATGGCCTAATTGTGTTTATAACGTCAGCTAGGAGAGACAAAAAAAAAGCCAAGTCTCGCCACTGGGGGTAGCAGAAGAGTGGGCTTGCAGCATACCGGTCCTGAAGCCAGACGCCGCACCGTTGTTCGTAACATCTGTAAAACACTTCTCACTCTGAGCAGCGGTGGGACTTGTGGGCGATGTGACGACCCTCACTTTCTGCGAAGGGGCACAAGGATGTGCCGTAACAAAGTTTACATCGTACGTGAGCGAGTATTCGTACTCTTCTTCCTTGCCTTCACCGACGGATACGAAAAATTTGAGACGTGCCGGGTATGACTTCAACTCAGGACATTTCGTGCAGTGCTCGACTGTTGCTGTTGGTACCATCTCGGACAGTGGAGTGGCCGTCACAGGCTCTGGAGTGGAATTGAGGTCGAGCGACAGGAGTTCGGCGTACACCTTTGGCGGAGGGGTGGTGTATTTGTTCTCGTGTGGAATGATAAAGTCTCCTGCCTGGACCGAGTTCTCTTTGCCATTGCCTATAATAGACGATTCGCGTTCGACCTTTTTCTTGCCCCATAACCTGGCCTTTTTGCCAAGTTGAGCCATATCATCTACGACACATGTGAGAACTTTTTTTCTTCTTTTTCTTTTTCCTTTTTCCTTCTTTTGTCTTTTCTCTTCAGAGTGGGTTCCATGTTGAGCCATGTACTTTCTTTGTACTTACCGGCCACGTCTTCCACCTCTATTGTGAGCCACCCGTCCTCGATGCCGTCTGGCAGGACGTCGGTAGATATCCATCCCATACAATCGGCCGCTCCTTTTCCTGCTGCGAGAACACGACCAACGACACAGTTGCTGCTCCAAAAGCTCTTGCCCGAATAGACGAAACCTCCGGAGAGATTGGCAAATGGACCAAGCTTGGCCATTGCCTCTGTGTCATTTTCCAAAAGTGTCGCCATAAGATAGTGGTACAATGAATCGCCGGGAAGAACCAATCCGAAGACATACGATTTTGTCAGCCATCCGGATTCGTGCAGTGCGGCCGCCAGTCTTCTTCGCTGAGCCTGCGCACGACCCTTTTGTTTTCCATGATTGCATGTAATGTCCCAAGCTCCGTAGTAGGAAGATTGCAGCGACCTGATGGAAAGAGAGCTTGTTCTCCGGCCCGGGGCCTCTTCGGCCGCCAACTGTGCGTTTTCTGAGATTTTCGTCTCGTATCTGTCTATTCCTGGCCACATCAATCGCTTGGCAAAATGGGTCAACCCGTCGACCTGTCGTTGACCATGCCGTCCCTTGATGGTGAAGTGATAGGGTGGTACGGGACTCTTTTTATGATATCGGTTTGTCACCTTGCTCGCCAGAGTCGCAAGCCAGCTGCTGCCACGCCGTGATGCTGGCGGGCGCTGGAGTGTCAGATCTTCCTCCTTGACAATCTCGATATTGTCCAGCCAGCTTCGTGCCAGCAGAAGAGACCATTTGACCATCTGAGAGGCTGCGCGCTCAAAGTGTACTACGTCAACGGGGCGGATGCCGGTAGTACCATACTCCACGCCTTCGGTAACAGCATCCAACCTGATGAGTACCTCTGTGGCGAGTAGTATTTGCATCAATAGCCAGTACTTTTCCTCGGCACGCTCCCGCGAGTCGTCCGTGTCGTGAATTGCCGTGTCGTCATCGAGCTCGTCGCCGTCGTTTTCTCCCCATAGGACTTGTCCTAGACGAATCCTCCACTCAACGCGCGAGAAATCTATCCAGACGTTGGCGACACCGAGGCATTTCAGGAGAGCGCGGATCTGGTTATGGAGCCCGTATTGGTCGGTCTGGTCGGCGGTGACGGTACTGGTAGGCCGCATGAAGTCGTGAAAAAGATCTTTGTAGGAATCTACAGAGGTTCTTGTCTGTAGATCGTTATTACGATAAATGTCGCTATTTCGTCGAAGTCTATCCAAGAGCTCTGGTTCTGACATCCGGCGCAACATGCCACTATGCGACATCATGTGAGTTCTAGCATCTACAATCACCCTGGCCTTTGTTCCCAGACTCTCGAACCCAAACTGCTCCTCTTCGAGCGAGTCACCAGTGGGCAACTCCAGAGCCGCTTGGTAGCCCATCGTGCCCTTTTCCAATCCTGACATGCTGATCATATTGGGACGTTCCCGGCATTTGATGTGAAAGTGAGCCTTGTGCTTGTCATGTTCCTGTCTCTTGGCCGCAGCATCATGCTCGGCATCCCTGGTAAGATGTGGCCACGCTGTGATGGCTCCCCAGGCTTTATCTTGTATTTGAACATGGTCGGTCAAGTCTCTGATCTCCAGCTCCTCGTCGAAGAGAAAGGCTACGCTGGGATGGGGAGCGCCGTAGAAGTGGCTTTCATTCCGAGCGAAGAATTGCGGTGCGCCAGAGAAGAGTTTCTCAATGTCATCCTCGCTTAAGGTGGAAGACATAGTGTTAGTCAGCGTCACCAATGACTCTCAGCCGAAGCCATGAAATTGCTGTGCGAACAGGAAGTTTGGCAATCGTGGTCGCGAGGAGGTAAGGGCCTTTCTTGCCGCTGCAAGGCCGCCGCAAGCCGCCGAAAATTGAACAGATGACGCTGTCAACAAACGATTTGATACGACTTGAGGTGGGTGCGTGCTTGACTGTCTCCGGAGCGCCGGTCGTGGGTAAGAGATGCGGTGACAATGGCACCAATGGGAGTCTTGGGTCAACCAGACGCCAGCAAATGGGTTTGCAACGACGGATCAGAAGCGCCTACCGCAGGATAGAAGTCGGAGGCTAGAGAGCAGTGATTCCTTGCCTACGCAAGCTTGCATGGGCAGATGAGGAAAAAGCGGCTGACACGGAACCAGAGATGCGCGAGGGCAGCGGCAAAGGAGTCTTCGGAGAAGAAGTGGCCCAAACTCCGCCGTGGGAGTCCCGGTGGCGTGACTTTTTGTCGACAGCCCAGACCGAGGATGGTGAGGTGGTGCGAGAGCGAACTGCGGGAGATGCGGGAATGCGGCAATGCGGGATGCGGGAGATGCGGCCGGAGACTCAAACTCGTCAAACTCGTCAACAGAGAGAGACCCATAGGCAGCTGGGAGCACAGCCGTCTGCTAAATCTGCACAATATCGTCACTCTTCGGCTAAGGGAAAAGCAGAAGTCACTAGTCGGACCTCGTGGCCGTCCACGCCCCTAATAAGGAGCCCGAGTAAGCAAGTCTGGAACCCAAGGTTGTGGGATGCAGATTGGTCCAGACGCTGCTCCTCTTCTGTCTGGTCGCTTTCCCCGCAATCTAGGACCAGTTTGGGAAGCTTCGTTGCACAAACAATACAAGCCATCCATCAACGTTGAAGGCAGGTGTCACCGCTAGACGGACCAACAAAGCGCTAGCAGAGGACAAGGGTTGCAGGGGCATTGGGCAACCTGCATGGAGTACCTGCTACCTAAGCAGGTACCTAGCGTAATCAAGGTACTTGTGTAAAGTGAAAAGCTGGTGGCTACCTCTGTAAGTACCTAGCTAGGTACGTATAATAAGTACTCAGTACCTAGTACTTAGGTACCTATCTGCCTAAGTTAGTACTGTGCTTTAAGCATGTAACCTCGAGCTTAAATTCCTTGTTTGGCGCTGTGCTTCTCGCACGAGGATCGACAAATTGAATCACCACAATTTTTGCACCAGACCCCTGGCTTCGTCCTAGCTCACTAAAAAAAACCACGCGTCATACCATAACGAACCAGACAGCTCTGGTGCTGTGTAAACACTAACCGTGCGTGATGTGATGCAGCATTGCAGCCCTTCACAAATGAGGCCACCTATGCATTTTTGCTTTTCACCCTTGCCCATCAAATTCGCGCGCACAGGATCAGCAGTTAATTTCCATGCATGGCATGCGATGGAGTGTACATATGTACGTACATACATACATACATATGTATACCTACCTACTAAGTACTTAGATATGTACATACGACTTCAATAGGGTATCGTTCATCCTGTACGCCGTAATTTTGTGACAAGTAAAAGCCTCCCTCTTGGCTGAAAATGCGTGCTGTGTCTCTTTGAGTAAGCCGACCGGACTGACTCTGCGTATTACACCCCATTTTCCATAGAAATTTCCCTGCAAAAAAAAAAAAAAACATCCTCGCACTATTCTTCTCTTCACGATGATGGCGGCTCATGAATCACGGTGAGGACGTATCTAGCGTCTGGCACTATCACAATCTCCTGCTTCTTCGTACGTAATCGGAGGAGGCGTAACGCGTCCTGCAGCATTTATTAGCCATCTGACGGAAATGGTCAAGCAGGATTCCTATAACCTCTTTGTCCATGTCTTGCACCAGTTGAGCTGAGGTATTTACGTAATTCCAGATCATGGCTGCGAACTCCTCTACCCCTTGTGACTCCCTCGCCTCGGCCGCTGGTGCTTCGTTGGAGAACGAAGCCGCTGTTGCCTCGTCACGGGCCTTCGCTGTTCGCAGGACGGATAGTTCACCACTGGTCTTGATGATGGCACCGCTCGCTCTGTCAAGGACTATACTGGCTCGGACTCCTGGTTTCGTTGCCAAACGCCCGAGCTTCTCCTCTAGAGCATCATGGCCAATCTTCTGCACAAGACATTAGTGCTTGTTCGATGGTCTGCATATCCTGGATTCCTTTACCATTTGGGAGTCCGTCATGATGCGTCTGGATGCCGATTGCGAGACAACGCCGCTGTAAGCGTCGACGGATGGCCGAGTTGTCGCGGAGTTGTCGCGGAGTTGTCGTGGTGGGCATCGCGCAGCGTCTCTCATCAATCGACATTGCATGTGAGCTCGGCTTCTGTGGGGAACGCCTGGAACCTGCACTGCGACTGGACGGTGACGCACCAAAACCCGCGAAAGGATTCTGCCTTAATATACCGCCAAATTTTCACGTACGACCAAAGATTGGGGTTGCCCAACTTGCGCCTGGCCTGGCAACGACGTCGGCCATTCCCGATTCGACATCCGTTGCAGGAGATCACTGTCGCTCAAGATTGGCGCGAAATTTTCTCAAGAGTCACTCAAATCCCCAGAACGCGTCACGATGGGCTCCAGTACAAGAAAAAAGAAGGAGAAGCAAAAAGACTTCCAAGTGAGCAATCCCCTCGCATGTGCCAAAGGGCAATCCAACTAATATAATATGCAACCAAGAAACCCAAGTACAAGGTCGGAAAGACAAAGGCCAAGGCTTCGAATTTCACGGATACGAGCTTCAAGTCGAAAGGTACGGGCAAGATCCGAGACCTCCTAAACCATGCTCAAAACAACCAGGTTTGCTCATCTCTGTTTTAGCAATTGTTATGGGACATCAGTCCTTGTCAACGGATGCGCCAGATTATGTACAACAGTTCAAACATAATCTATCCTTGGCATCATCTTCAAAGTCGGATAAACAGCGTCGAGAAGCCTTGGCATATTTGACAAGTCAACTGTCCACCAGTCCCCCAACTAATCCCGTAGGCACGAATGCTCTCCTCAAAAAACTGCTTCCCTTGGTCTCCGACGCTTCCACACCAGTTCGAGCCCAGCTGATTAAGCTATTGCGCGCGCTTCCCAAAGACGACGTCAAACATGATGCCGAGCACGCCTCAATGTACATTCGGGCAGGGATGACGCACTTGTCTGCTGATATTAGTAACGATTCTCTTGGGGTTATGGAGTGGCTTCTTGAAGTCGCGGGATCTGAGCTAGTCAACTGCCCCGGCGGCTGGGTGAAGACGTTGAACACATTTTGCGCAATGATGGGTTGGGCTGTCACTTCGTCTAACGGCGGCTGGACATCAGCTGCTCGATCATCAATGAAACCCAAGGATGCTCAATCCCTTGCAAGGCAAATCAATGCTTTAACCAAGTTTCTCGAAGTGGGATTGACAGACGAGCCGTCAGAGAAGAAGATTAGCCCACAATACTGGGATATTCTGTACAAGATATCACGGGCTCCCAACGCCTTTGACTATCTGAATCTGTCAGGCGCTCGTCGTGATGAAGATGGAGAGATGTACTCGAACCAACAGGCCCGGCAGCATATTTTTCACAAAAGATTTCTTGACGCGGTGAAGAAAGGTCTGGTCCAGGCCAAGAAAGAGGGCGGTGCCACGGGACGTGCAGCTTCGTCCATGGAGCAGTTACTAAATGTGGCCATGGCCGGAGTTGAGTGGTCCAGTACGCTGGATCTGCAAGATCTTTTGGACTTGTGGTGAATGTCATTTACTTCAAGCACAGATCCAATCATTGCTGATGAAACACCATTTCTTACGCATGTGGCTCAATTTCATGGCTGTGATCTCCGGCTGAAACGAGCGCAGAAGGCGGTAAAGCGAAAACCCGGATATGAGACCTGCGTCAGCTGTGCCGCGGCTATCCTACTTACTCTACCTACTTGATACTCAGTACTTCATCCAAGTGAAGTCTGGCACCTATATAATTCGTCGACACCCAGCATGCAGAGAGGTTCATGCTCGTCATTTGGGTAGGTACTCGCATTTGTTCGGCTTTGGTCACCGGGGAATATACGCGGTCACCTCTGCTCCTCCGCTTTGCAATGTTGTGCTGAGCGTATCAACATACCCAGTCAACGGATGTGGGATTCATTTACCAGAATTGCAAAGCGTCGCAGTCTTCGACGGCGCAGGTGGCTGCGCTGGTTTACGAAGGAGTCGTCTGCGCAACAACGCTCGAAATATCCATCTTATTGAAGGACCTTGCCTCAAGCACCCACTCTGCCTGAAGTATATACCTACTACTTAATCTACACACTAAGTACTCTTAAGTACCAAGTAGATAGGTACCTAGGTAGCTTTTGGGGACTTACATACCTACCTACCTAGGTACCTACCTAGGTACCTAACCTATCTAGGTATATATACCAAGTATCTAGCTACCTAAGTATCTACTCATATGTACCTACTTCCTGGATACCAGGCAATGAGATTAGCTCGCCAAGGCAGTTGCAATATCGCCCCTGCCACGTATCGACGCCTGAGTCATGTGTGAAAAGTTGATGCCGAAGCTGTGGCCTGGCGTTTCTGCAATACACACATCGTTTATTGTTGATTTCATTTTCTCGGTCTACCAGTGCCTTGACAGCTGCCAACTAAGTGGCTCTGTTTTGCCCAGTTGGCAGCTGTGCCAGGCGGTGACAGTGTTCGCACCTGTCTTGTTTGCCTGTCTTCGTTCACTCTTTCCTTCTTTTTCTAAATTCCTGCTTCCTCGGTTTTCTTTTGTTTTCCACCATCTGACCTCAGTGTCTTCATCTCTTTCTTCTTTTCACCTCTGCTCTTCACGTCTTCCTTTTCATCCGTTCTCTCGCTTTTTTTCTCAGATATCATCATGGAAACTGCAGCCCAAGACTCGGCCGAGTCAGGTCCTTGGGTAGAACGCGAAAAAACGGATTATACTGCCCTGACCGTCGGCGAAATTCCCGACCAGTTCGACGGGCAAGCCAAAATATATCAGTGGGACGAGGACTACGGCGACGTTGGTCCCGCGTTTCCTGAACTTGAACTTGAACTTTTCGGTGATCCCAAAACCCGCCACGAACGGGCAGGCTTGGATTTTTCCAAGTATGTCATTTCGCACATCTATGAGCTTGTATTCAACGAAGCGACTGACGTCAACAGAATCGAACAGATTGAGGTTCAGCAGGAAGGGCCAACCAGAATCCAGCCCATACGTAATTTTCGAGATGCTGGTCTTCATCCAGTCATGCTTGAAAACGTGAAGCTGATGGGGTACGACTTCCCGACTCCCATTCAGAAATACACAATCCCATCTATGCTTCAGGGCCATGATGTCATTGGCATTGCGCAAACCGGTTCGTACAAGTGCCCATATTCTGATCGCACCGCATTTGAGACTAATTCTTTTGCCACGTCAAAGGATCGGGCAAAACGGCCGCCTATCTGATCCCGATTCTCAGCAAGTTGATGGGAAAAGCCAAGAAGCTTGCGGCGCCCCGTCCAAACCCGGCCACTTTCCGTGAAGGCTTCGACCAAGTGACAGCTGAGCCTTTGGTCCTGGTGGTTGCACCAACTCGTGAGTTGGCCGTCCAAATTTTCAACGAAGCTCGCAAATTTTGCTATCGCACCATGCTACGTCCTTGCGTAGTTTACGGAGGGTTACCGGTGAAGGAGCAAATTAGCCTTCTTAGCCGCGGTTGCGATATTCTCGTCGGCACCCCTGGACGTTTGGTCGACTTCATCTCTCGATCCCATGTTTTAACCCTTCGACGTCTCAAGTATATTGTGATTGATGAAGCGGATGAAATGCTCGAGGCTGACTGGGAGGATGAGCTTCGGCAAATCCTTGCCGGGGGAGGTAAGTCGCTTGCATTCCGTGTTATAAGACACGGATTGAAAAAAAACTAATGGGGAACATTGAAGAGCAGGATGAGGGTAACATCAAGTATGGCCTCTTTTCGGCAACCTTTCCCAAGGCTGCTCGTGAACTAGCAAAGGAAAACCTGTCGGCATCTCACGTTCGCTTTCGAGTGGGAAGAGCGGGAAGCACCACCGTGAACATTAGGCAGACTATCATTGCGGCGGAGCGCGAAGAGAAGCGCGACCTTCTCTTGGGGCTTCTGAATCAAATGACTGGCGTAAGAACTATCATCTTCTGCAACAACCGTCGCGAGGTCGACAGCTTAGACGATTTCCTGTACAACATTGGCCTGCCCGTCACCTCCATGCACGCCGATAGGACACAGAAAGAGCGCGAAGCTGCTCTGCGTTCATTCCGATCTGGGAACGCTCCCATCCTGATCGCGACTGGAGTTACAGCTCGAGGAATTGATGTTCGGAATGTCAAGCATGTCATCAATTATGACTTACCATCGATTGAGCATGGCGGTATTGAGGAATACACCCATCGCATCGGTAAGGAAGTTGTTCACACATAAGGAATTCGATGACTACGAATCTGACCAAAATTGTCATCATAGGCCGAACGGGACGGATTGGACACCGTGGCGTTGCCACGTCTTTTTTTAGTCACAGTCGTGATGATGGCATTGCCAATGTTCTCACCAGAACACTTCTGGAGACTGGGCAGGAGATTCCCGATTTTTTGCAAATGTACGTCCCAGAGGGTGACGCAGCCAACAAGCCAAGGTTCGAAACCGAATCGGATTACGATCCTGAAGAGGTGCAGGGAGCTCCGCTGCCTAGCAACGGTAATGACCAGGCCGAGGACAACAACGGCTGGGCCGGAGGCGATAAAGAAGAAGAGACTGCAGCTACTTCTGGTTGGGGTCAATCTAGCGATGCTCCCGCCACCAGCAATGGATGGGGCCCTGCTGATGACGGCCCTGCGAATAACGGATGGGGAAGCTCGGCGCCAGCGGCTGTCGAGGCTAGTTGGTAAGCACTGGCATGCATGCATCGGGATCTGTCTTGCTGTTGCGAGATCAGGATCGGGAGAAGGGGGTTGACACTAAGAAATGCGGATAGCTGGCGCAGATACAAACAAGGGTAGGAACAAGATTGAAGGATGATTTTTCAAAATGTGCATGAATTTTATTCATGATGAGACCAAGGCCATTGTGGTGAAGATGTTTTCTTTTACGCTACTGAGAGGATAGGCTGCTAATGAGGTTGTTTGGATGATTTACAAATTGGGATGCATGCATGGCGATTGGGGATTAATTTTCACCGAGAGGGCAACGGGGCCATCACATGTTGGCGAATATTTTGGCCAACCCCTTGGCCTTTGTCCGCCACCCGCCGTAGCCAAGCTCGACGACGCCCTGAGTAAAGCGCCAGGCGTTTTGCTGGCTGGCGATGGGGTACTGGACGGGGCGCGGGATGGCGGTGCGGATGCCCAGCCAGGCGAAGCGGTCCTCACAGACGCTCTTGATGTTGCACAGGGCGCGGAGGCCTTCCTCGCCGGCGAAGCGGCCGTAGCCGGAGCCGGCGACGCCGCCAAAGGGCAGCTGGGCGGCGTAGTAGACGGCGAAGTCGTTGACGGCGACCATGCCGGCCTTGAGGCCGCGGACGATGGGGCCCATGGCGGGATCGCGCTCGGAGCCGTGGACGGAGGCGCCCAGGCCGAAGTCGGGGGCGTTTGCGATGGCGAGGATGTCGGACGGGGACGAGGACGGGGCGCGCATGAGGGTCAGGATGGGGCCGAAGCACTCCTGGTTGGCGATGTCCATGGCCGGGGTGACGTCGACGAGGAGGGTGGGCCGGAAGTAGTGGCCGCGGGGGTGGTCGGGGTGGACGAACCTGGTGCCGCCGGCCAGGAGACGGGCGCCGCGGGAGACGGCGTCGGTGACGAGGGCCTCGAGGCGGTCGAAGGAGGCGTCGGAGATGAGGGCGCCGACGTCGGCGTCGGGACCGAGGCGGAGGGCGCGGACGCGCGGGGTCA
>SRPY01000452.1:0-26896 GCA_018360145.1 Claviceps africana | reverse complement strand
AAAAAAGAAAAAAGAAAAAAGAAAAAAGAAAAAAGAAAAAAGAAAAAAGAAAAAAGAAAAAAGAAAAAAGAAAAAAGAAAAAAGAAAAAAGAAAAAAGAAAAATTGCTCTGGTTCAAGCAAGAGCAGCCGAAGGCACAGAAGCACATGGTAAAGCTGCTGGAAAATTTTGAAGCTCCGCGACAAATTCCCATGGGAGAGCAGCATCATGAAAAGACCTGAACCGCTTACCTTTCGCATTTCTCTTCCCCGTCCGTTCTTGGGATGCATCGAGCTTTGGCCTTGGCACAGGTCGTACAAGCCTTTGGGCCCTTTTGTGTTGGTTGCATGTTGGTATTGGTTTCGATCTTGAAAGAAGCCGAGTACACGGAACTCGCGAGAGAGAAGAGCTCCCAAGTCGACGAAATGATGTGTATGCGTGTGTGTTGGGAGCTGGGCGGACGAGGGAGCGTTGGTAGGTATAAGTCGAAGGAAACCTGACCCGTCTGAACCAGATCCGAAGCCAACGCTGCGTCTCGGCGGTCACCGGCGCATGATGTCGTTGGCGATGAAAACCCAGAGTCAACCGGGTAGAAGAATAATCACAAACCGAGGGAGAACATCTGGATGGGCATGGGGGTGTTTCCGGAGGTATCCTGGCGTATGCGGCGGAAGAGAAGCTCAAGGGGTGGAAAGAAACAACGTCCAGACGAGGCGGCGCCCCTGCGGCAATCGTCAGATTATTCCCAGCCCAAGGGTCTCAATGACATTGCCCCTCGGTAGACGTTGCCAGAGTTTCAGGCCAATGAGGACATTTGAATCCTCTGCCGCAGCAGATTGCCGCCACCCATGGCCCGTCGATGGTTCAATCTTGTCGAGTCTGGGTTGCATTAGCAGTACTCGGTACCAAGTACCTATACCAGGTCAGTAAGAAGTAGACGAGCAAGGAGCCGTCGCTTTAGACTTTCGGCCCACCGCGCATTGGCCGCCCAAGTCCAGTCTGGTGGCCGCGCCTGGCAGATCGCCGAGCACCGGGACGGATCATCGAGTTGCACCGCGCCTCCGTCTCGTGCAGGCCCATGTCTGCCGGCCAATCAGCGTGCGGTCCGACGGCGAGGATCGTGTTTCACAACGCCGGTCAGGAACCCAGGCCGCCGCTCTCGAGGTCACCGTCGTTAACAAGCGAATTAATCCCAGCCATCAAACGCAACCCATTTCGCATGCTTTGCCCTTGCCGAGGTGCGAGGCGAGCACACTACCTTGCATCAGTGCCCTGCCGCCTCGCCATCGTCGTCGCCGCCACCTTTTTTCACATGTCCATTTCGTCCTGGTCCCTGGGATGGCAAGAGATGAGGTTTCGAGACGAGACGGGACAGACCTTCATGTTCCACCTCCCGACCCGATCGACACCGCCGCACGCTCACCCATCATCGCTGGCAGAGGCTTCCAGGCTTTTTGAGTCAGACCAGACGGTAGTCGTCACATGCCTCTGAGCCTAGCGTCATCATCATTTCTAGCCGTCCCAGTACGTATCGCGGCCAAAAGCCGACGCATCTGACTACCTACCTAGGTAGTCAAAAGCACTGCCCCGTCTTTCCCCGTACTTTAGGATCGTCTAGTAGACGAGATGGACTCTAGGTAGCTGGGCACTTTGTTCCATTCTCGTCATGTCCGGAGCGGCCTCGTAGCCTAGCCTGCTTAGCCTGCTTGGCCTTGATGGTTAGCGGGCCCTTTCAGGCAAAGTCCAAGTGACAAGTTGTCGCGAATGCAGAAAACCGACGGCGTTCAAGACTTGGCACTAGGAAAGATCGACAAGGGCCGAAGAAACGCCTACGATTTGATCAGGCTAATCGTTTGCTCGCCTCATGAGCCTATTGTGCTTGTGCTAGGCCGAGGCGACGTTCGGAATGTGGGCCATTGTTCTTTTTTTTTTCCCCTTCCACCGAAACAGCGAAAGTATCATTTGTACATTTACAACGAGGTAGATGAGGCATCCCGTATATTCGGTACTATATACTAACCAGACCGTGTCCACATCTTATACAGCGAATAAATCCAAGAACGAGGTCTAACGTCGGCCATGTCAACAGCGACGACAACTACAACGCAGCATCGTAAAGAATCTTGATGCTAAATCAGCCATCGTCTGTCAGCACAAGTTATTATGCCGCAACGCGTCCAAAAATCTCTGTGCTGTTTCTACCCTGGCTTTCGAGCAATGCCTCGGTGAAACTGCTGTTTAAACGACCGTTCGCCTTCATCTTCTTGGCCGCCTCCTCAATGCCCAGCTGTCCATCCGTCCACAGAGGCTGTTCTACCTTGCCTTGTTCTCCCACCCCAATAAATCCACCTTCAGCAGCCCATTGTGATGTGCGCTTGATGCCAAGTCGGGTCCAGATCTGATCAATGGCTTCCACAAGCTCATCACGATACTCCTTCGTATGCCCTGGTGTGGGAGTTATGCGGAGCCGCTCCTGACCCACGGGAACTGTGGGATAGTTGATCGATTGTACGTAGATTTGGTAATCCTGAAGAAGCATGTCGGACGCGGCCTTGGCCAGCTCGGCATTTCCAACCAAAATTGGAATAATGTGAGAGGGGTTGGGAATGACAGGAATGTCCCGATTGTTGAGTTCTTCTTTAACAGCACGCGTGTGCAGTTGCTGCAGCTTGCGGTCGCCGTCATACTCCATCTGGTATTCGATGGATGCCTTGGCGCCTGCCATGGTGGCTGGAGGAAGCGAAGTGGTAAAGATGAATCCCGGGGCCAAGGATCGGATCATGTCGACCAATTTTGCGCTGCCGGCAATGTAACCTCCCACACACCCATAAGCTTTGCCAAGAGTGCCTGTGATGATATCAATGCGGTCCATGATGGTGCCTCGAGTGAAACCCTTCTGATGGGCTTCCCAGTCAAGATGCTCGGCCACACCAGCACCCTTTGGCCCGTACATGCCGACGGCATGGACTTCATCCAAAAAGGTAATGGCACCGTATTTGTCGGCCAAGTCGCAAATCTCTTCAATGGGACCAATGGAGCCACACATGCTGTACACGGACTCGAAAGCGATGATTTTTGGTACGTGAAGAGGCAGAGAGGCGAGCTTAGCCTCAAGGTCCGCCACATCGTTGTGCTTGAACACAATCTTCTTGGTGCCTGAATGACGGATACCTTGGATCATAGACGCATGATTCAAGCTGTCAGACAAGATGACGCAGTCTGGCATCTTGCTGCCGAGGGTCGCGAGCGTAGCATCGTTGGCCACGTAGCAAGAGCTGAACACTAGAGCAGCTTCCTTGGCATGCAATGTGGCCAGCGTGCCCTCGAGTTCGACGGCGTGTCTGTTGTGTCCAGATATGTTTCTGGTTCCGCCGGCGCCGGCACCGTACTCGTCCAGAGTCTCCTTCATCGTATTGAGGACCCGCTTGTTTCGGCCCATACCAAGATAATCATTGGCACACCAAACCGTGACCCGTTCATCCTTGTTCGTCATGTGGGCACGAGGGAACTCCTTGGCAAGACGGTTGATGTTGTTGAAGTATCTATACGACTTGTCCTTGTGCTTCTTGTCCAGCTCGGCAGTGTAGAAGCCCTCGTAGTTGAACTTGCCAATGGATACTTTGCGATCCAGGGCGTGGCGAACTATAGGACATGATGATCAGCACATGAGCCCGAGCATTCTGCCAGAATACCACTCTCGTCTCGCCTTGTCAATACGCACCATTTTCATGAGCTTCGATGACGGGCGTGTCAACGGGTCTCGCCTCCTGAAGCCGGCTGGTATGAATGCGAGCCTTGCCGGCCCGATGATGACTGGAGAAGCCACGCAGTCCTGTCGCGGCGACGCCTGTTTTGGCCAACTGAACCGCCATGGCCTGGCCCATGACGGGGCAGCGGTGGGCAAGAACCTGAAGCTTGGACATGGTGCCTCCGCAGGGCGATGGCTTTGGACGAGCCGACGTAGACAGAGCACGGAGAGTGGCGGGCGAGGCGGCCTTCAAGAACGGGCACATGGCCTTGGACTGGCGAAGAACAGAATCCATCGTTGCAGCGGCTCAATTGTCTAAGTCGATAGTGTGCCGAGGGCGCGTCGATCTGCAGCGGAATTGTGTTTGATTCCCAGTAATCAGGGCTGCTGGAAGCCGAGTTGTAATTGACGATTGTCTGGAGAGAGGCGAGACGTTGCAAGTCCAGACGTAGTGAAACTGGAAAAGACTGGACGAGTTGGGGGCGATGCACCGTCTGCAGGCGCTGATCGGCAACGTCGAACGCGTCTGGTCTGATGTGGCTCGCAGCGCAGGACTCAGCAAAGCAACTGCTGGGTTGCCAATGCACCAGATCAGGATGGGGAGGGTTTTTAGGGTAGAGAAGTTCGGGGGCGTGTCAGAAAATGCGAAGGACCGCAGTTTGAGCGTTTCCGCCTCCTGCAGCCCGCAGCCGCGGCATCATTAATGAGACGCTTCAGGCAGCCCCACTTTTGCAAACGTTTACAATTATCGCTAATACCTCGGCTGCCATTGGCCGACCGCTCAACAACCCAACCCATCCGATGAGGCTGCAGCTACAGAAACTCGCAGGTGAAACTAGGTACCTAGTAAACCCAACTCTCATCTTATATGTAGCCTCGCTTTAACATGAGATCAACTCTCATGTCATCTACTTCCTCGCTACAACAGCTTCCGAGCACCTCAACTACAGATAGACCTGGTATATATACCCCTTGGGGACGACTTCTCCCTGTGCTCAACACTGCGCATGATCGTAACTTCCTTGGAAATCAACTTAGTTGTCACTATGTAGTTCAGCTGCGTGGTCTAGCTCTTCTTAATCTGCAGGAGTTGGCTGCATTGAGGCACTCGCATCCAACGCCATTCGCAACTCAACGATGTGGGCAAAAGGTATGTATAGCCCTCGTGGGTCTCTTACATGGGTATCAACATTGCAAACACATGCCACCAGGGGGGAAATGAAGAGAAGTATCGAGAACAGGGAAGAAAAGAGAAAGAAAAGAGAAAATGCCAATTTAGGCACGTGAAAAAGCCTCTCAAATCTCGAGCTGCATTCTCCCCAAAGCAAGCCAAATGAGCATGATCAGTTTCTTCTTAAAGGAAGGTTGCATGAATTCCTAGCCGTCACTGAAGATGACGTGCTTTGAATGACTTGATCCGTAAAGTCGTTCAGAGGGATCCCATTCAGTGCTTTCAAAGTGTTAGTCAATTCGTCAACGTTCATGTTGGCAAGTGACTCCGGTTTCAAGATCCCGGCCATCAAAGCAATGACAAATCTATTATCCCCGACGAATTCAATAAGGGTACTCCAGTGGCGACTGTCTGGCAAGAAGCCGAGCTTGAGACCTTGACGAGTGGTGTGTATAATGTTTATGATGTTGTCTAGAGCTTCGATCGGGGTGGATCCAGGATATTCAGGATACGCTTGTAAAACCTGTTGCAATCTCTCGACCATCTTTTCTCTAAACCTATCTTTCAGTGGACTCTTAATCACAGAATGAAAAGGATTGCGCTTCTCTTGGTTTTCCGCGGGCTCTGTTGTAGTTATGGAGTTCTGAGGTTGAGAAGCTGTCTGAGATTTCGATGACTCTCGCGTACCATTGCCGAAATATGTTTGCGCTCCGGGAATGGGCATTAAGGCCGCCTGGTTCTGTGTGCTTGTCTGCGAAGAGAGGTTAGTATATATATAGACATTGGTTCAATCGGTAGAGGAGCATACTTTAAAAGCAGACGCAGAAGGCTCCGCGGCTGGAATTGTTCCACCAATGAACGTTGGCCCTGACGGTGATTCAAATCCGAGTTGTGGACCTGACGTTGGACGTGAATGAGCCTCGTCAAAATTGATGATGTTAGGAGTGGGAATCTGGGTTGCTTCAGCTCCACTAGAAGACATGCGGTGAGCCGCGGAGCTTGGGCGAGACGTGGACCACGAAGATTGGTAGTCTCTCGAATCTTTGAGCCTTTGGAATTCCTCTGGGTTGCTGTGTCGGAGTAGATGCATCCGGACCATGTTGTCGGCCTCTCTTTGCTCCTCTTGAGATAAGGGTGCCTTTTCGTCTTCCTCCTCAAAAGTATCCGTGGGAATGATTTCTCGAATACAACCACTATGGCTGCCGTATTCGATAAGTTCGTCAAGAAGGCTTTCCTTTCCCTTGTGACCCGTTAAATCCTTCGGTTTCGTCTCGATAATGGGATGCCTCAAGTTCAAATTTCTATTGCCCCAGCTGATGGGGTTTTTCTTATCCACGACTCGAGAAGCAAGTTGCGATTTGAATACCGCCCTGCCGTGTAAATCTTGCTCGAAGGTGCCGGCGGTCACAAAATAATAAACAGTGACAGGCTTTGTTTGCCCAATCCGATAAGCCCGTCCGACGGCTTGTTGTTCGTGCACTGGGTTCCATCCAAAATCAAGAATGACCACACGATTAGCTCCTTGTATATTGAGACCAACGCCGCCGGCCTTGGTAGATATCAGGTAAAACTCAGCCTGACTAGCGTTGAATGTTTTAATTAACTCCTGTCGTTTTGGTATCGGAGTTCGTCCGTCCAGTCGGCTGAAACGTCTTTTCTGCTCCGCGAAAAGAGCCTCAAGGTAGTCCAGTGTTAAGATTGATTGGCTAAAAACAAGTACTTTGTCTCCCTTGGTTCGAGCGTGATCCAGAATCTGGATGAGCAGTTCAGTCTTTGTCGACGCAGATGGCTGATTCAAGTCAGGACCAAATGACTTCAGAATTTCTGTTACGGTGTCGGAATTGAGAGCCATTCCTTCATCGCTGTTCTTGAGTGTATTTCCTTTGACGAAGACAAACGGATGAGCACAGATTAATCCGAGTGTGCTCAAATGATCGAAGACCGCTAATCGTCTCGATGTTGAATCTTGCACCGTTCTTTCGGAAGTAGCTGCTAGATAGGAGTTGTACAGCTTGATTTGCAAAGGCTTTGGCTTGACACAAAGAACGAACTCTTGTTTTGGTGGCAAGTCTTTTTCCATGCAGGTTTTGACGGTAGCTCGATGTACCTTTGGTGCAACTGTTTGTTTCAGAGCCTGTAGCATTTTCAGAGCTCTGCGCTTCTCGTAACCAATGCTATCGTTGCTCAGGCCCTGTTGGATGGGATTTGCATATATCTCGCGGAACTCGGATAACGGGCCTAGGAAATTGGGTGCCACCCAGTTGATCATACAGTAATATTCTTCGATATTGTTTGCGAGAGGTGATCCGGTCATGGCAATTCTACTCTTAGTTCGGAACTGAGAGCACGTAAAGTGGACCTGTGACGCGGGATTCTTCAAGACATGAGCTTCATCGGCAACAACTAGATTCGGCTCTTCAAAAAACTCATGTCCACTCTGCCCACCGTAGACCGATTTCAACATGTTGTAGCCAATCACCAAGACGCCGCCATTTTGCGACCATTTTTCGGCCGTGGTCAAGCGCTCTTCATCTGACAGGGTTGAATCAATCGAATAAGGGCCGCCCAGAAGTCTGTCAACATCCCATACCAACAACTCGTCAATCCAATTGTTGACCAGTCCAGCAGGACAGAGTACCAACGTTTTGGATTGCCGAAGATCCTCAGGGATTTGGGACGCTGCGCCCGGGTCTGTCGATCTACTCGATTCTTGAATTGCCACGAGAAGTGTGATGACTTGCATGGTTTTGCCGAGGCCCATACTATGCGATAAAAGACACCCTTGACGGACAGCTGAATCTTGAATGATCTGGTTCCACATGAATCGAACGCCGTCGATTTGGTGATCTTTGATTCGATTTCCAATGTGTTGGTTGATGTAAATGAATGATTGATCGTCTTGCTTGGATTCATTGATGATTAGGCGGGACTTGTCGCTAGACATCGCGACCGCGCTGCCCAGGCTAGCGCGAAGACGAAGACGACGAGCCTCTTGCTCCTCGGCGCGACGCCTCTCTCGTTCACGAAGATCTACAGCATCCTTGTTTTGAACTATTTCTTTGCGGGCAGCCCTTCGCGAGTTTAGCAGGCCGCCTTCCTCGTCGTCGTCGTCCATGTTTTCGTCATCAGACACGGCTTCGCGCCAGATTTGATTGTCTTGAGGGAAAAGTGGCGCCATCTGTGTAAGAAAGCCATGCAAAACCGCCCAGCTATTCCTACCTTGCTGGGCCTTCAGCCTATGAAGCGAGGCGGACTTCAGAACGGCTAGCCTCGATTCCTTGAGATTTTTGACCTTCAAAAAGCATAGAAACAACCTAGTCATATCAAAGGCGAGAGTATCCGGACCTGGCTCCACAAGACGACTAAGGTCTCGAACTGGGTGGGCGATATGTCGAGCAACTGTTAAGAGGAAAGACTGTTCGACGTCGTTCTGTTGCGCATGCTTAAGGACAGCAGACCGTCTCAAATGCCCTAATCTCCAGAGGAGAGAAATTACAAGTGAATAGCGCTCTTTTTGTTTAGACCAATAGTGTGGTCCATAACTGGCTATGCGCTTGACATCATGATACTTAGCGGGCCATGACAAGGATTGTAACTGTGAGTGAGGTGTAAGCTCCGGTCCATTTTGCTGCATAATTCTGTCTCTCAGCGGCGTTTCAACGAGTGGATAAACGAGCTGTTCCGAGGTGCCAGGATCCGCGTCGCTGGTAGCAGACTGCTTCGTGGGGGTATTTGGAACACTTGAGTCGATTTGTGTCAAGTCGATATAGATCGGAGATGCAGGGGAAAAAATCGGGCTTTGGGACTTTTTAATTCGGATAGGAGGAGGGAGTTGAGTGAGGTCAACGTGGGGAGTTGTCTCAGCCGCCGTGCCGTCGTCGACAACAAAGCTCTCGTCATCGGAGCTTGTCAAAACCTCCTCATCCGATGGCGCAGGGTCCGTTTTTCGCTTGGCAGGCACCTTTTTTGCCGACTGAATCGACGATTTTGGCGGTGGTGAAGGTTCATAACTCGAGCTTAAAATATCAGCCAGCCAGGAATGATACGATCGGTCTTCCACACTCTGTTCCAAGCACTTTGCTTGCTGACGAATGTCTCGTTCCTTTTCCCAGGTTTGCTCCATGATTTCCGCCTGCAGCCTTTTGATTCTGCCATCACACCTCTTGGTTTCTTTTATAGCCCTCACGAAAAGCTCGCTTTTGATGTGGCGTTTAGAAGCGTCTTTCCATATACCATGTGCTTTTAGGCAGTATCTGGGAAGCTTTGTCTCGGTCCAGTCTCTAATCATTTCCGTAACTTCTTCATCAAGGATTTCTTGAACCCTGTCTGATGGCAGAAGCCTTGATCTTGCTTCAAGCCTTTTGCTTGCTTCTGCTTGTTCCAATTCCATCTCTTCTAAAGTTTCCTTATCCAGCTCGTCTGGCAGATCATCAAGATCCAGGATCGGTTCCGACTCGCCGAGAGAAATGACTGATTCAGCGATATCAGCACCGCTATCCAGAGCATTCGTGATGCGATTATTTTTGACCAGTACCCGTCTCATGATCTTGTTGATGACCTGTCTTTTTCCAGGGGGAAAACTGGTTGGAACAGGAGTGCTAATAGCATCTCCCTCTCCGTGCAAGTGGCGCGTCAGCGATATACGTGGTGATTTTACATCTTTGACAACAATGACACCAGCCCCCAGATATGCAAACTCGTCCTCGTTGTCATGCAGAAAGGCTAAATCGTGAGCACCATTGATGTTTTTCGCCTCGTCATGACTTAAGAAGTCCGCTTCAGTCGCAAGAGGAATAGGTGATGAATTGACTGGTTGATCCTGTAGTAGCTGAAGTGTGGCTCTTTTCCGCTTCAGCTGTTTCGTCGGGGTGCTACTCCCGGTAGTCACCGGTGGATCGGGGGGGGCCTCTGCTAAGATGTTGGCTGCTGATGGCTTGCCGCTATTATGGCCCTCCCTTTGTCCGTCATAAGAGTCTCCAGGGTTGTCATGAGAAGCGACAGAGTCGGGCCTCTGAACGGCGGATGCCGGAGAAGGCGCGACAACGTTGAGTCCGTCTAGTGCCGTCGAGCTTTGTAAAGGAGGAAGAAAGATATCCGACTGTGGGGTCATTCGCACAGAAGTTGTCGTCCCTCGAACATGGCCACGCGGTTGCTGCTCATCATGTTCTACTCCATCTAAATGTTCTAATTTCCACTGCTGGAACAAACGGCTCCGACGGCGCAACTTCAAGATGGCTTCGCCCAAAGAATTCTTGTGCTTTATAAGCCTGACGTTGAGGGTTTGGTAAAGTTCATTTCGCAGATCATGGCCGGTGTTTACCCCGACAAGGTCATAGGTGAGTAGGCTTTGTCCATCAATCTCATTTTCTCGAACTCTCATAGCGAGTTCGCTGAGGTCTCGTGAGCAAGGGCGGGGGAGGGCACAGAGCTCAGATACCACAGCATTTTCATCCCACAGAAAGGGATCCGTTGGCCGCGTGTCCTCCATTGACTAATGACAAATGACATGAAGAGACGGCCGATACTCTGAACAAACAAGCATGTCAGTAAATCCCGAGGCAAGTGAAACACGAGAAGGAAGAATATCAAGACCGTCACTCCTGCGGTCACGTGGTGAGACGCTGAGTCTACGATTCCAAGATGAGAGTGAGAAGGCCATATCCAGCCAGCACATGGCATGTGAGAAGCAGAACCAACAGAGTAAACTTGCCTGAGACCTGGGCTGTTTCAACGGCCGCCATCGATGGCCCCGCGCCAAAAACGACTCTAGTTCTGACTTCCGAACTTTAACATGTGGTGCTTGGCAACCCGACCGTGAAGCGGATTCTGGACGTCAAACTTCATGCTTGTGACCTTTGGGCGATAGAATGGTTGACTGGCGCGTTACGCGCGAAACGCGGGAAGTTGAAAGCCTAACCCGGATTGCAGCGTTTGGGCAGACCCACTTGCATCAGTTGCTCGCAGCTGGGGACATGCGAAGGAAGAACTGTGCAGGCAGTCGTAGCGTGGCACGTGACCGCGTAGAAGTGATGCTCCTGTCAGCAAAACTTCACCTTTCACCTCGCATCGAGGCAGAGACATTTAAGTTTTACATGTTGAAATGATTTTATCATTTGGGCCTCTCTGCCGAGTGTCTCACCGCAACTGTATCTAGTAGATGATTAAGCTTGGTACATGAATAGGCGCCCTTCTCAGACATTCAGCGACCCTGTCACCAGAGTTGTTGGAACGGCGGGGATGGGGCGATGGATATCCATGTGAAAAGTGAATTTCGTCTTCCACCCTAGGTACGTAGCGGATGGAAAAGTTTCCGAGATGCACAATATCTTTACAGTGGATGCTACGATTGTTGAGGAGGACGCTGGCGTGGCCATATTGGCACCAGTCCAATCCAGCGCAGCATCCCACCGCCAATCTTTTGCTTCAGCTGCTCAGTGCGGTGTTTAGGAAATCAGCACTGAAGACGCGCCCCGTATTTAGTTGTCGAGTGGAACGCTGGAACGTGCCAGGCGGCGCTTGGCTCCGCTGGGCTTCTAGAATCATCAAGTTCGTGACTGGAGCCATTTGTAAGCTCCAGCGGTCAGACTCACACCAGCTTCATGGGATTCTCCTCTTTGTCTGCGCGACATAGTTTCTGCGCTTGGCTCATCAGACGTCTTGCTCTTCCTTCACAAAGTTGAGAGAGTGGACAAGAAAGACAGAAAAGAAGAACAAAAAAATTAAAGCAAACGAAAAAGAAGAAAGAAAGATGACGAATGAGACCCCGCCTGAACTGGGCATTGAGCCGAGTTGTCCGTTTCCCCCGCACCTGACGAGTGTTGAGCGCAAAGCTCTTGCGCAAACCATCAAGGACTGGGCATCTGGTCATGGCCTGGTGGTCAAACCTCCCCCGGCAGTGATTGCAGCAGAAGCAGATCCCGACGGTATTGTTGCGGTGCCCGCGCCCGTGACGCTATTCCCAAGTGGCATTGCTAGAAACGCATTCAGACAAGGCCTTGCGGCACAGAAGGCGTACAATGAATTGTATGCTGCCGTGAGCAGGGATGAAGAATTTCTAGCAGACATTGTGAAGCAGTACGTTGCATGAATAGTGTCCATGAACTTTCGCTCGTACTGACATTAGCGCACCAGGGTGGTTGATGGCGATGATTTTGTCCGTGATCTATGGGCCGTCCACCAAACAGTCGAGTCGGAGGGCTATACACAGGTGAGAGGCGTTCAAATTACCTACGGGGGAGCGATGGATTAATATGGGTTCTGATATCCAAGTAGCCGCTGTCACTAGGTCTATTCAGGTCTGACTACATGGTTCACAAAGACCCTTCTGTGCTGCCTCCGCTCGATCAGCTGAAGCAAGTAGAATTCAACACCATCGCCTCATCTTTTGCCGGCTTATCGGTTCGCACCGCGCAGCTACACACGCACCTGTCCAAATCTGCCTATCCTTTCTTGCAGCAGCCTGTTCTGGACGGCATGCTGGACCTGCCTGAGAACAACGCTATCGAGGGGCTGGCTGGCGGCATGGAAGCTGCGTTTCACGCCTACGGTGCTCCTCAGTCCGGGCACACCAAGTGCATCATCTTCCTAGTTCAAGGAGACGAGCGCAACATATGGGATCAGCGCCATCTTGAGTATCAACTGGGCAAGTCTTCACCAGCGATACCCGTGTTTCGTCTAGCTTTTGCCGACATAATGGAATACACTGCCCTGGCCCAGACAGAGAAGCGCCAGCTTTTATACCGCAGCCCAATCAACCCAGAGGCAAAGTATGAGGTTGCCGTGGTCTACATGAGAGCGGGCTACGGCCCGGGCGACTATCCTAGCCAACGAGCTTGGGATGCCAGATGCCACCTGGAACGCTCCCACGCCATCAAATGCCCCTCGGTCTTAACACAGCTGGCTGGGACCAAGAAAGTACAGCAGGTGCTGGCTACGCCTCCTCTTGCAAACGAGGCATCAGTTCTGAGCAGATTCATCCAAGATGACAGTCCCTCGGCTCTTGAGCTGTGGAAGACTTTTACCAATATTTATCCCATGGACACGTCCGTGATGGGGCTGGCGGCACGAAAGTTGGCACTTGATCCGGACCAGTGTCAGGAGTACGTCCTGAAGCCGCAGCGAGAAGGTGGAGGCAACAACATCTACGGCAAGGCGATTCCTGAATATTTGCAGTCGATACCTGAGTCTCGTTGGGGATCCTTTATCTTGATGGAACTCATCAGGCCCCAAACTCAGCGAAACTTGATTCTCCGCAACGGCCAACTTGAGGAGGGTAACGTTATCAACGAGCTGGGCATTTATGGCGCTTGTCTCTGGAACCAACAATCAGGAGAGATCCTCCACAACGAGGAGGCCGGTTGGTTACTCAGGACAAAAGGCGACAAGAGCGAGGAAGGCGGCGTCGCAGCTGGCTATGGATGCATGGACAGCGTGTCACTGACATGAACGAGTATCCACATAGAGAGAGACAATAATGCCGTAATTCGCAATTAGAGCTTCCAAACATCATCGTCGGTACTATGCACACGGTCGGGAAACAATCATGGTATGGTTGTTAAGTCATTTTTAAAAATACATAACCTAGTTGCGCCCGGTCCTTTTTTTACAGGGAAAATGGCCACAGGCCGTCGTGTGAAAGCCATGGCTATAAGTACATAAGGCACATCAAATAGATAAAACGAGAAGCTTCTTGAAGCAGAGACTTTTTTTTGTTCTTTTTGTCTTTTTTTTTGGGGGGGGGGGGGGGGAACAAACAGCGTCATAACCATTTCGGAATTGCACCATCCCATAGCTCCAATCTTCGATCATGCCATATCCATGAAGGGAAAGCCTCATTCAGGTTGACCAGCGGTTTGAGGTCTCTTGAGAATTTCAATGTTTCCTGTAGGGATGTGTATCTGTCAGAACATGTTTTGCCACTTTTATACTATTGATGAAGAAACGTACGCTGAACGATGTTCAAGTTCGACCGGAGCTGGCCGTTGCTATCTTGGTAGCTGTTCATGCTGGCATCGCCATCAACGAGCACCATGGTACTGCTTCATTGTCAGTCGGGATGTACCGGTCGAAACAATTTTAATCATTATTTGGTTGTATTTTTTTTTTTTTGATATTTTGGGAAAATACAACATACCCCTTGACCAAGCCCAGCATAAAGTCCCTTCGAGGGCCGTCGACGAAGCTGGTGACGCGGAACCAGCTCGTCTGGCGGTTGTCCTTGGGGCCGCTATTGCTGGCGACGGCGTATCGGAGGATCTCGCGGCCAGAGCTGGTGGTGTGCACCTCGGGCGTATCGGCAAGGTTGCCAATGATGGACATGCGAGCAATAGATCGAGGAGACGATGTGCTGAAGGAGCGGGCGGCGCCGGCAGAGGCGGCGGTCGCGCGACGGAGGATGAAGGAAGACATTGTCGTGGGAGAGGGAGAGAGCGACAGAGAGATGGCGGAGGGATGCGACGCGTGTGAACGAGATGGGGGTTGGGATGGTGCGATGATGCGATGTGCGTTTGATTTGTGCGGTGCGTGAAGCGAGTCACAACGGTCTTGGCTGAAGTCGGGGGACAACTGGTCTCATGTCAATTTGGTTCCATGTTGGCCGAGATAAAAAAAAAGTGCGCTGCAAAGTCGCCCCTGCATAGGACGCGTTTGCGCCTTGCTGACTGGTCGGGCTACTGCGCAGTGCGGAGGCCCAGCAGCCTGTCGCGTTTGGGCGTCGGGACGCGTCAAGAATTTCGGTCGGCACTGGCAGTGGGTTTTCCAGTCGGCTATGATTGGTCAAGTGGCTACAGTACGGCATTTGTGGAGACGACAACGTGCCAGACCACCTGCTAAGAAGTAGCCGACAAGTACCCTGAGTGCCCTAAGGTACCTAGGTACCTACTCAAAGTACCGCATACCTAAGCCCTTAGCTACCTAGGTAGATACTTAGGTACCTAGTAACATACTAGGTAAGTACCTGGGAGTGCCTGGTACAATATCTGGTGCTGTACAGTACAACCCTTGAATTATTTGAAATCGGCGACTTGACAGGGGCTGCTGGACCAATCAAGCGTCGCTTCGGAAATTGCAATAACATGGTCAGGGATCTGAAGGTACAATGGGTACAACCTTGCTTATATAGACTAATAAGTAACTAGAGATCCCCTACAATCTCCAGCAACCCCTGGCTAGCAACCTTATTCGCGTCACGTGTGCGTCCCCGCTAAGAAGAGGGGCTTGTACCCGTTTGCAAATAATTCAAGGGGTGTATTGTACTTGTCCGCATCGCAGTCCTCATGTAGGTCGGTCGATGGCTACGGCTGCATACTGCACAAGACTTCTCAACAATGCAAGTCGGTGCTCACGGTTGCGCTGCGCCGAGCACACGATTTATTGGAGGCTGCGGCAGAAAAAGTCGGCCCCAATGCTTGTGGCTTGTGGATAGCCACATGGCCAAGATGAGCCCTCCCGTCATCGGTCTGATGGCATCCATTCCTTTTACAGCCGACCATTGCCCCCGATATGTCTTCTCTCTCTTCGCACACCCCGTCCGTGTTGATTTTCTGTAGCCGCAGCAAAACCTCCCCGTCTCCAGTCTGCGACAAAGAACCTGGGCCTGGCGCCCTGACAAATTTCCATGTCCTCAACATCCCAAACAGGGTTGCATGTGACTTTCGTCGACATCGCACGACCTCAACTCTTACGAGAAAAGTCGAGTCGTGCCGGCTAGATGCCGGACGGACAGGGCACGTCTATGGGCAGTTGTGGAATGGGACTTGAAAGCCTCGTTTCTTCATCTGAGCATCTCATACGTGCTCTGCAGGCTGTGGTTCGCCAAAACGACGCCACACTGGGGATGTGCCGGCAGTGTCACATCCCGATTTGGGTGTCAATAGACGCCTCAATAGACGCCTCAATAGAGTCAGCTTCCGGACTGGCAAACTTCAAACGCTCAACAAGCGCTGGTCTATTGTAGTAACCTGTAAGCCAAAGTTCTACAACGGCTGCTTCCGCTGCAGTAATGGAATGATGAGCCTGATGACGTCTCGAACCGGGAGGAAATGCAACGAGAGCTCCTCTTTCTTCTCCCCCCCCCCCGGTTCCTTGCCTTTTCCTCGATACGCAACGGGAACGCGAAGCTGTTTGCTGTCTTATTGATGGCTCTTTGCCTATCGCTTCCTCGTCGGACTCCGCGTCCGGGATCTTATTGAGAGCATCCAAGGGCGCCAAGTCACGGAACGAAGCTTACAGCTGGCTGCAACCTTGTCCTCAATAACCCCTATACAGGAAGTCTCCGTCAGTTCGGCCATCACATTCGTGCAAGACGGAGGAGATGGCCGACTTCTGTCTGTTATTGATAATGGTCTGCAAAGGCTATAAGGGGGCGTCTGTGCCGCCGTGGCCGTGATACGACGACCATCATGTCTGTCTGACCAGTTTAAGCGGGTAGTTGCACAGAGTCTGCGAGAAGTCGATGCATCTTCTTCTTTGATTCTTCTTTGCCCGTCCCTTCCTTCTGCTGGCACTCTGTTCTTGTTGAGATGATAGCCCTTCTTGTTGCTCAACCCACCGTTCTATCCATCAACTATTTCCATCTTCGCCAAGCCAATCCTTCTTGCCCGTCTTATATGATACAGAAGTCATGGAATCAGCATCCCGAGCGCATTGGTTCGACCCTCGCGGCACTACAACCGTCATGGCCATGGTCGAGCCTTCACCTCCTTTCACCACCCCAGCACTCACGGCAAACTTGGTATGTCGAGTGTTCCTAGCCGTCGTTGCCAACTTGACCTGCCTCGTGCCTCTTCGATTGCTCTACAAGAACGGAGAGTTTGCAGCAGTGCTGTTCATTTTGAATCTCGAGATTAAGAATCTCGACACAATTGTGAACTCGTTGATCTGGAGGAACGACAACATCAGGTCCTGGTGGCCTGGACACGGCTGGTGCGATGTCGATGCCTACATCCAGAACCTCAGCATCGGCTTGTACATCACCTGCCTGTTGGCCATCGTGCGGAACTTGGCCCAGCAAGTCGGTTTGATGCGGGCCAACCCCCTCAGCGTCCAGGAACGACGGCGTCGTAACCTGGTCCAGGCACTCATCATCTTCCCTTTCCCGCTTGTCCAGCTGGTCATGACGTGGCCGCTCACAGCCCAACGCCATATGGTTGGCACACTTATCGGCTGCTCTTGGGTTCCTCATCCATCCTGGCCCTTCTTGTTGCTCTTTGTGCTCCCGCCGTCTGTCTTCGCCCTCATCACGGCCGGCTACGCAGGTAAGTTGTTCGAATGGAGACGATGTCCTTCAGAAACGACGTCCCCGGTCGGTGTGCTTTAACAAAGCTTGAACTGCTCTAAGCCTCTAACACATTCTCGCCCCAATCGCGCCGTTTGCAGTCCTCATCTACAAGAGATTTCGACAAGTCACGAAAACGACCGAAACAGCCCTGTCAAGCAATCGTATGGCGCAACAGAGGAGCCAGCGTACAAGAAGAAAGCTCTACCTCATGGTCATCACTATACTGATCCCCTTTTTGCCAGTGGTCATCGCCTTGACAACCTACAACATCTTACAGATGCACGGGGTCAAGCCGTACAACTATGATCAAGTCCACAATCACGCGTCACCACTCCCCTGGAATACAATTCTATTTGTCACGTCGAGCCAGATAGATTGGGCGTTGATGAACAACTGTTACGTCCCTATCTCTACGGCGATACCCATCTTTGTGTTCTTTGGGCTGACCAAGGACGCCATCAACCACTACCGACAAATCGCTCTCTTTTTCGGTCTGAGTGCTCTGTTTCCTGGTCTGAATCGGGAATACAATCCAGAAAAAGCCGTTACGGGGGGGGACAGCTCATTCGGCTCCCGTCTCACGCGAAGCAATGCCAGGTAAGGTGGCCAGACACAATGCTCTCTTTCATACATGAACAGTTTACTCACGGGGACTTGTAGTGCACCATCAAAGGCGGGTTCGCTCAGTTCTCCCGGACCGTACACCCGACACATGTCGCTTGGAAATGACAGCACGCACAGCCAATCATGCCAACAAATCAGTAGTTATGATAATCTTAACGCAGAATCCACAAACACAACCGCAAGGATACCAGGTCATAACCCGCTACTATTTAGCACTCGTCGCAATATCTCGGTCCCCAGCTTTTTGCGGAATGTATTTTTGCGAAGACAGAGAGCTGAACAAGATGCAGAGCATGGTGTCTGTGTAGAGTCTGCCCGATCGGGTTGTCCCCTCGAGCAGCCACATCAGGCGTCGGAGCAATCCTGTGTACAGACCCTCGTTTGGTCTGACGAGGAGCAAAAGCATGGCTCGGTCGCTACTTCAAATCTCACGAGAAACTCGGTTGCAGGTGGTGTTCAAGTGGAGACTTGTTTATCACGAGAAAGTTAGTGCAAGCGTGAAGGGGTATAATCACTTTGGCTACCCATTCTAGAGACGCAGACGGGGGGAAATGGGCTTTACTTTCCTTTGACTACATGGTTTAACTTGGTACAAAGCTTCGCGGCTTGAGAGTTCAAAGATTGATGGTTGATCACTTTGTGGTTTCACTTTTTCACTTCACTTGCATCTAGTGGGTTCCAGCAGACGGTTGTTCCTGTTCACGCCCACTTTTGAGCGTCGGAAACCTGGGCCTGTTTTCACAAGCATTATATTAACATTGTGCATAAATTAAGGCGATATGTTTACTGTGGATTGGAAGCCCCTCGAGAGGCCACCCGGGCCAAAAAGAAAACTTGTCAACCATTTGATTTTTGACATGCGACAGCCCACCTCTAAAAAAAAAGGGAAACAGGGGAAATAGAAGAGAGACAAGACTGAGCGGACATGTTCTCATTCGTATGAGAGATGGACATGCGTCAGCCTGGACTGAAGGTTGATTGATATGTCTTGCCCTACGCACTGTTTGCTGTAACCCGTTCGCCTAATACTCCCCTGCGCCTATGGTATCGAAAACAAGTTTGCAGATCGCTTCATGCAAAGAGAAGAAGATCGACTCAAGGGAACGCACAATAAACGGCGTCAAATCAAGAGTCGTCAAGATCCTGGAAGCCAGGTCGTCGGGCGAACAACGTGACAAAAAGTAAACCAAGAAAATGGAATAACCCCCCTCCCCCCCCAAAAAAAACATCTTGAAAAATTAAAATAAAAGTAAAAAAAAATATGTAGAGACTCGTCAAAGTCGAGAAGAAGAAAAAGTGTGTACTGAGAGAAAGAACCAGCAGGTTGTTCCTGCCTGATCAAGAGACCCGCCGGGCACAACGGATTGAAATCATCCGTGCGTCGTGAACACACCGAGCGCATTATTTTGCCTCATTTTGCATCCTGCGCATAGCCGCCCGATGAGCTTCCAGCATGTCGCCATTTCTCATGCGTTCGTCAAAAGCACGATCCACATGTTCCTTTTCTCTCTTCTGCATCTCTCGGCGTTGTGCCTCTGCTTCCTTCTGCGCCATCAGCACGCTGCGTTGCATCTCGATGTTACGTTGAATTTCGGCCTCTCGCCCCCCAGCAAGCAGACTCGACGACCTGAAAGGCGTTTCCCGCCCCGAAGTCATCATGACCGGACTTCCTGAGCGGAGGTCATGCTGTACAGATTGACGGAAGCTTGCTAACTGAGCTTCTCTTGCCACAAAGGAAGGCAACGTTGATAATCGATTCGTCTGATGGGACTTTAACATCAAGCTATCGACGCTGTCATGGCCAGGAATAGGCCGAGTATGCGCCCCTATGGGTTGCACTGAAGAACGCGATAGTGACATCATACTGCTTTGGCGTATGATCTCCTTCCTCTGGCTGAGGGGAACGTCATCTGCGTCGGATAAGCAGAGAGCTGCAGAATAGATGGAGTAGTCGTGGAGTGAGCCAGCATCACTGCCGGGTCCTTGGCTCACAACAGGCGGCTCCGGGGTGTTTGACAACAGAGTCCCTTGGGACTTGGTCCGAAGGAACATCTCGCGTTGCCCAATCAAAGTCTGTGGGCTGGCATAAGAGACGACGCCTGGTGCTGGGGATCGACTGACGGGTGGCATGGACGCTTGTGACCTTGTATCGAAAGCGGCCACAGAAGACTGTCTAGAAAGAGGTTGTGGAAGCTCGTGAACTTCTTTGGCAATCAGGTCGTCTGCGGCGTGACCTGTGGATTCCTCGGCGATTGGCATGATTATGGACGATGAATGTCGCAACCCAGAAGGTATCTTTTTCAGGATGGGTGCAGGCGCACCCATCGAGGATCGAGGCATCCGCTGCCCGAAAGGCGAGTCTCGTCCAGTGGGGTACATCGGGACTGCAACGTCGGTAATTGCAGGCAGTTCTTGCTTCGACGATTGCCTTGAGTCGCTTGCAGGATTTCCCATTCCCGAGGCTATAGAAAAGGACCTTCTCACACCTGGTAGAGGGCCACCATTTTCTGCAGTCTGCTGAAGTTCTTCAACATTTACAGGGACGGGTTGCTCTTCTGGCTCCTTTTCTTTGTTTTTCACTGTCGTCGAGCGGACGGGAATAGGCAGTTCTTCGGTCTCGGGACACTCTGCAGCACTTAGATGTTTAGCCCATTCATTAGTTCGATACGACATGGCGACTCTTGAAAGCGGTCTCGGCAGACGTTCCGTAGTTAGACTTGTAGGAATTGATGAGACGCTTGCAACCGACTTGGCTATCTCATGAGGTTGTGGAAGATTCGGGTCAGTGGAAGGCGGGCGGCATGTCTCGGAGATCTTCTCCTCATCTCGTCGTGGTTCTCCTACACGCGAATCGGCCTTGTCCATGTCGAGCGACTGTTCCAGTCCAACAAAAGAATCAGGTGTGGCCGACACTGGCTGCGATCTCTCAGTGTCCTGCGGCATGCTGTTATTGCCATTGTGCAATTCGTCTTCCTTTATACCCAACTGAGCATGAATTTCGATGCTTCGACGGGCAAGCTCGGTTTCTTCAGGGACATTGTTCTGTTCACTATCTTCCATGATGGACTGCATATCTGCTCCGCTTATACTCTCATCGTCAACGGTGGCTGCGAGAGACCTGTCGTCGTCGTCGTCGGGTTGGCCAATTCTACCCGTCACCAGCTCTTCAGTACTCTGGCCTGCCTCAGCAAGACTACCATCGGCCCGGCTCCCGCCAGTGCGCTCGGATATCTGGAAAGAATTTCGAAGTAACGAGGCGGAACCTTTAGATAATTGCCTCGCAAGATGCCTATCTTTAGGAAGGTCTGCGGAAGTGGTTTCCTCGGCATCATCAGCGAATGTGGCAATGGAAGATCGATCATCGTCTGATCGGACTTCGTTTGCTTGGGGGACCGTGAACGGTAAAGGTACGATTTCGGGAGCCTCAGTGATGGTCAGAGCTTGGGATACCCTCCTACTAACTGTGGTATCCCTCGAGTTTCTTTTGTTGTCGGTGAAGTATTTTGCCTCCTGCCTTGGCTCGGTTTTTTCGTCCAGTGTCTCGCCCTCAACGTCGGTTGTTGACTCTGGAATTTCATCAGCGGCAACGCGTACGGTGATCTTGCCTTCTTTTTCATCTTCCATTGCCATAAGAGCCTCCGGTACATGTCTCGATTGATCTGATTCGGACGTTGCAGCCATCTCAATAACGTCGGCGGAGGACTTTATCTTGGATGCCATATAGCCCGGTTGAAGTCCTTTCTCGCTCCCAGTCTCCCCGATATCCGTCACGCGAGACTCGGTGATACTGCCCGCAGTTCCATCACCGTAGACTAGCTCCCACTCCCGGCGCTCTCGACCATTCGACTCTTCGATTTGGCGACCGACATTTTCTTCCTCTCGTTCCAAATTCTGTTGATCTTGAGCCCGATCTGCTGCTCTTTTCGCTCTTTTTTCGCGCACAATCTTCCAGAGTTTGATCTGCGAAACAACACCGGCCAAGAAAAGGAACACTATTGCTGCGGTTTCGACTCGAATACCCTTTGTAACCGGGTAAGTGTCGGCTCCAAGTGGAAAGAGATTGTCGTTGACGGCCCAGACATAAGCCCAAAATTCTTTCAAGCCGGCGCGGCTGAAGCAGTCGATTCCGAGTACCGTGACAGTTGAACCGCCAAAAGCGATGAGCACGATGAGAGCCGTGTCGCGTGTCCATACACTGAAATAGAGGGCAAAGCCGGCGAGAGTGAAGCTTGCGATGAAAACGGTTTTGGACGTTAATGTGTGAAGAAGTCCACCGGGCACCAAGCACAGGAGCCACATGCTCATACAGAAGCCTCCCAGCGCGCAGCCAAAGCCTTCGGTCAGTTCCTTGAAGAACATGGCGGCACCGCCGACTGCGCAGCCCGACATGATGACAGCTACAATATATCCGCCCTGCAGTGCATTGCTCACAGGGAGATTCATGACGTAAACGATCAGCACTGCAACGCCGAGGGCAGTCATGTACGCGGTAGAGAAGAAGGTGTGAATCCACCGATTCTTGATGCCAACCAGCGTGTAAACTACACCAGTCACAAGCATTACGACACCAGCGACTCCCCAACCCGGAGTCAACTGAGGCGCTAATGGTAATTGGCCCGCCGGAATGGTCACTACGAGCCGCAAAGTCAGCATCGTGCACTGTGAATTGAGATTCTTGCCGATGGAATTTGATTCGCTTACCATTATAGAAAGTCGAATTGTCCAGAAAGACGCTGGAGGTTGCGGTAGGCAGCACAGAGCTCGCCGTGGTCCGTGTTGGCGAAGATAGGACTGTTACAAAGGCGGACACATCCGATCGGTCTGACGGGGCACTTGATTCCCGAGACCCATTGCCGTCTTGGTCTCGTCCAGAAGCATCGGTGCTTTTTGACCGAGCTGGAGAAGTGATCGGGGATGCTATAGGCGTTGCGCCGGCCTGTCTTTCCACAAGTGCAAAAGCTCGCGAGTGTGCAAATCGGACAGTCAGAACCAGAAACACGAGCGCCCGCAGGCCACTGGCTATGAGCTTCATTATGATGCGGCGATTGTTGCCGTGTCTGTATCAGAGCGTGTACGAGTTTGGCGGATGGATTTTACAACACCATGGGCCTTTGATGCATTACTGGTGAGGTCGGGAGTCGGGAAAGTTTGCGCTTCAAGCCGGGATGTAAAAATAATAAGCGACGAGAGTGAGATCGAGAAACGTTCGTTTTGGCTCAGGGCCCATGTACAAGCAGCCAAGAAATGACGGGTTAATTACACCAGGCTGACTTTCGTTATCAGACGGGAAGGGTTCTACCGAAAATGTCGCCGCGTGTGAAAGAAAGAAATTTGATGCTACAGTACGAGATGACGAGACGCAAAACAAAGCGAGCGTCTGGGGAACAATAGATAAACGACGTGCCAAGATGGAAAGAAAATGATCGGTAATAGGGCGTTGCCGTCATGGATGGAACGAATGGGCAAAAGGGGGCACATGCATAAAGCAATGGCAACGAGGTGGCAGGAGGATTGTAAACTGCCGGACGGAAGACACGGGCTTCTTCATGTTACTTCAGCTGACTGGCTCTTGAACCGTCTTTGAACCATCCAATGCGCTTTTTGCTACGCCTCCAGCTATACGGTACGGCAGGCCCTTTATTCCCGGAGTATCGAACATCACCCTTGAACGTCCTACCTGATTGGTGCCGTCCGGAACATGGGGACGGACGAAAAGGGCACAACGACCCCGGCCCGGGCTAGGAAGATGGATGGTCGTCTGGCAAGACTAGTGGCCGCAAATACCCCTGCCAGACACGCGCTTTGCCGTGCGGGACAACAAAACTCGGCTCTCAAGTTGTAGGGTCAATTTCCCGGCCGGGGGGGGGGGGCGAGGTGGAACCCCCCATGTGGATGACGGGCAGGAGCATAGACAAAGGGGTAGGACAAGTTATCCAGGGAGGGAGGGTTGGAGGGAGTGGGCGAAGCACTGGGCTCCGTTTATGCACGCGTACGGACTACATGCTACCAAACTTACTAATCTTCTGCTGACAGAAACTGACACATTTTATTTTTTTTTATTTTTCAAACTAATATAAAAAGCAGGTGAAAAAAAAAGGGGGGGGGAGGAAGGAGGAAGGGAGAAAGAGAGGAAGGGAGATGAGGGAAGGTGGAGGGAGGGAATAAAGGAAAAAAGAAAAGAAAAGAAAAGAAAAGAAACAGACAATGGTGTAGGCTCCCTCTGGCGTCGTTTGTAACACAAAAAACGTACAATCCGGGGTAGGGCAGCCTACAAGTCCTGGGAATTTCTGATCCGTGGTGGTCTTCGAAAGGCGACGAGCCGAACAGGTGCGGCCGACTGCGACGGTATCTAGTGAGGGTTTCCGACACTCTACTACTCACGGTGCTCCCTGCTGTTTTTTTTTTTTTTTTTTTTTTTTTTTTTTCTCTTGAGGCTTTGACAAAACGAGATGTGCCAAGCATACATCTTGAAACCAGATATCGAAAGCCGGTGCCGTCCAGGCGCGCGACCGTACATATGTATGTACGTACATACAGCAGATTTGCGTTACCTAGTTCACCCAGGTCGACGGAGACAAGGGGGGCGGCACCAAGTCACCAAGTTTCGCAAAAAGCAAGAATGAAAGTGATGCATCAGAGGCAAAAGGTGGGACTTTGGGAGGAGTTAGTTGGACTTTGGGCTGGCCGCCGCCCCGAACCAACGTCTTCATCACGGCTGCGCGGGCCACGACAGCAGGGCGAGGCAAATCAAGTCGAGACGGAGAGAATTGTCTCACAATAAAACCAGGAGCACCATTATCCGCGAGATACGCTCGCGTACAGGGGGGGGGGGCACTGATCAAATGGACGGGTTGGAACGATTTGCGTCCACTTCAGGTACATGCAAGCGCATGCGCCAAGCAGCGTCCACCCACTTGGAGTCTTGGAGTCGGGAGATTTGTGTGCCACCCCTTGCCAGTAAATGAGTGGCAATGTACATACGTACATACATATGGTACGTATGTACGTATGTACATAATGTACATGGTATCTGTGCCTGGCCAGAGAGCATGGTAGGACCGGACGGCCAGGCTTTGTTGGGTAGGCGAGGCCATATTGCGCACTCGTCAGCCTGTCAGCTCGCGCCCAGCGATAGCGATGACGAGACAGACTCGTACAAGAGCGCCAACCATCCCAGTCGAGCTTTGGCAAGGCTGGTCAAAGACGACCAGCCCGTGCCGTTGCCGTCTTTCGTTGGCCAACGAGAAACGGCATGGCTGTCTGACGTGCCCCTTTGGCCTGTCTCAGTTGCAAGATGTTGACGCGACACAAGATTAAGCTAGAAGTTGCCATCAAAAAGTACTCGGTATCTCCCTTGACATGGGAGATCCCCTCATCTCGTGATGATTTTGTTTTTGTTTTTTTTTTTTTTAAAAAAAAAACGTGGAAAGGGGTTCACCTGCATACTTACATACACATGTCGCCAAGACGGTGACCAGGCTGCGACGCCACTCGCTGCTAGATAACCATCTCCAAGGCAAGGAACAAAATGTCATACGCCATGCCGAGGACTGATCCGGCACTGTGGGAAGGCGAAACTTGGGTGATGGTGAATCGTACGAGTGGACATGGAGAAAGCGAAAATATTCTGAGCGGTTTTTTTTTGTTTGGGAATGGAGGGGAATGTCTGAAACTGACACTCGGAGGTTTCTTCCGTCTGGGTCCTTCCCTCGGCGACTTGTCTGTTTTGCTCCTTGGGCTTTCTCCGACGGGAGAGCGTTTTACTCCGAGTACGGTGACGGCGTCAAGGCATCATCGCCGGGGGAGATGGTTTGACTGTCCAACTCGGGCACATTGCATGGGCCGGCAGGGACAGAGAAAAAAAAAAGGCCCTTTGGCGTTGCCGCCGCGCACTCGAGGTCAGCATGACTGCCTCCTGCAGCGCAAAATTGCAAAACGGCAGTCCTTTGGGCGACGAGCCGGCCCAATGTAGAAATTGCGCCTCTTGACCATCGAGACCCCCTTGTCCGTCTTGCCGATGGAATTCGGTTCGTCTGTTGGCCGGGAGCGTCTCCCCGTCCCTGGGCCGGGAAACCCTGTGTTTTTGTTCCCACGTTGAGGCCGGGCAGAGTTTACACACCCCCCCCAAAAAAAACCACAAAAAAACAAACAAAGGAAAAAACAAAGGCTCCTCACGTCGAATCAGACGGGGGGACCAAACGGGCCAAACGGCATCGGACGCGTTTTCGTTCCCAAGGTTCAACCCCTACCCGTTCGATGCGATTTATCCCCATCATCCATTGTCATCTCCCCCGCTCCCCCGGCTCCCGATGGACGATGGGAACCCACGGGCCATGGCACAATAATGCGACGACTCAACTCGGGCGGGCCGCGGTTGCGCGTCACATAAGGGGGTGGTTGGAATCACCCTCGGGCTTATACGGACTATTTGTGCGAAACAACTTTTTGGCGGGGGGTTTTTTTCGCCCCGTGATACGAAGCGTGGGAAGTGTGAATACGCATCGGGTTTTCTACGACCAAGAGGATGCGCCGGGGCCGTGGGGAGCAAAGCGTGTGGGCGTGTTTTGTCGTGACGATTCGCTGTACGTATTCGCGGGCGGGAACAGGAGACGGTGCTCTTGTTTCTTTGGAGTCGCACCGGGATGATGGGGGATGATGTGACGGGGATGGGGGGGGGGGGAGCGATAGGAGTAGCCGAAGCAAAGAAGCAGCCGAAGCAACAACAGAAGTAACAACAGACACAACAGAAGCAACAGACACAACAGACACAACAGAAGCAACAGAAGCAACAGAAGAAGCAACAGAAGAAACAGAAGCAGCAACAGAAGAAACAGAAGCAGTATGACCTTCTAGTCCCCCTCTCCCGGCCACAGCCCCCCGCAAACCCGCCACGGATCGTGCTCAAACACCACCCAGCGACGCATCACCACCATAAGGCACAAGTACCTACCCCTCGACCAAGCAGTGCATGCGCGTCCTCAGAACGGGTTCAACACCCCCGATCTCGTCATTCGCTCTCCGCAGACTGCATCCCAGATGGCCCATCCAGTTCGAGCTCTTGCGATGCGCGAAAAAAAAAAAGGGGGGGGGGGGGGGAT